>PVIJ01005858.1:18856-98863 GCA_004024925.1 Scalopus aquaticus | reverse complement strand
ATACATTTTATGGTTTCAGGTCTTACATCCAGGTCTTTTATCCATTTTGAGTTGACTTTTGTGCAGGGTGTGAGGTAGTAGTCTAGCTTCATTTTTTTGCATGTGGCTGTCCAGTTTTCCCAGCACCATTTATTGAATAGACTGTCCTTGTTCCACTGCATTTTATTTGCTCCTTTGTCAAAGATTAGTTGTTCATAGACATGTGGCTTTAATTCTGGGTATTCTATTCGGTTCCATTGGTCTTTCTGTCTGTTTTTGTTCCAGTACCATGCTGTCTTAATTATTATGGCTCTGTAGTATAGTTTGAAATCAGGGAGTGAAATTCCTCCGTTTCCTTTCTTTTTAGTTATTAGGGCTTTAGCTATGTGAGGTTTTTTGTGGTTCCATATGAATTTCATCAGTAGTCGATCTATTTCTTTGAAGAATGTCATTGAGATTTTTATTGGAATAGCGTTGAATCTGTAAATTGCTTTTGGTAGGATTGCCATTTTGATAATGTTAATCCTTCCAATCTACAAGGGATGCCTTTCCATCTTCTTGTGTCTCACCATCTCCCTCTTGTAGCCTTAATTCCACAGTCAGATTTCTCACAATAGCTTCAATCTATCTCACAGTCAGTTTTTATTATTTTGGTTTTATCTGACAAAATAGAGATGACTTTTAAGGACACTGGTAGGGCAGTTGTTCTTATGGGCGATCATTGTTCGCTTTGTTGGAACACAAAAATGGCCAAACATATTTAAACTTGGAAATGGCTACACAGATAGTTTTCGTGGGACTACACTGAACAACTAGGAGGTTAGTGGGTGTGGAGTTGCGCAGGGTGTTGTGTTCACCTGGACAATAGATTTCACTCATCCTAACAAATTGACTGTCAGAAGTCAGAATCAACCATCTTCACTCAGTTTCCTCAAAATAAGAGCAGAAAAGGGCCTATGCATTCACCTTAGCACAGGCTACATCCTGACTGCTGCCTCCTGGTATCCAGAACTCCCATTTCCTCCACTACTCTCTTGCACACCATGCATGTACCATACTTCCCTCTTTTCCTCCAACAAACTATGCTCCTTCCAAAATTTGTAGCATTTTTCACAGCTGTGTGTTCTGCCTAGAATTCAATTCCCCACGATCATCACTTGGCTATTTTTTCCTATCATTCAGACTCCAATTCCTACACCACTTTCTCAAAGCAGCATTCCATGACCACCCATTCTAAAATGCTACCTAGTTATTTATCTTACTTTACCCTACTTTCATTTATTCCATTGCTCTTGCTACCAGCTGGCAATTTTCTTGGTTCGTTGCTACCTATCTGAATAAGAATGTAAGACCCACAGGACCAAAGACTGTCTTATTTACTGCTATTTCACCATTGCCTAGAACCCCAGAGACACATAGTAAGTATTACATTAAACTGACAAAATGGAGACAACATTCATTTACTTTACAATCACCTGTATAAGACTGGGATAGCCTGAAAGAATTTTTTTCAAATCAAAGAGATTTATTTTTAATATCTAGCATAGTTAGAACTAATATTGGATGTGAGGTCATCACAGGCAACTTCATTTTTAATATAAATTAATTTTCGCCTGCACTCAAGGGAAATACAATTATGAAGGTAAAATCCTTTTAAAAATCATTTTATAACCAGAAAGATTATTCAGAGTCTTAGATTAATTAGTCTTAGATAAACTCTATCTATAAAAATGATTCTTTATATTGTGACCAGGAAGTGTCATTCATTGTTCATTCAATTAACTTTGAGCACCAGTGAAGTTTAGACATTGTGCTAGTTTCAAGAGTCAGAAGTTGTTCTTGTGCTTCCAGACCAGAAGACAGGCATAGAAAGAGATAACTGCAGTACTACAGGAGGAAGTAATGTAAGCACACAGGGTTACGGAAGGAGAGCAGATCATCCAACGCAGAGGGAACCTGTGGTACCTTTGTAAGACAAGAGTTCTAGGGTAACTATGGGTAACTTCTAAGTGGGATTAATTATTCCATGGCTTGTTTGAAATGTAAAAATGTTCATAAAAATGTTAAGCAGGTCAGTTAACATATTTTGAGAAAAAATGTGATAATAAATATTTTAGGTTTGTTGGGTCATATGCTAAGCAGCCACAGACAAGGTGGAAACAAAGAGGGGTGGCTATACTCCAGTAAACCATTATTTACAAAAAAGAGAAGAGAGCCCAGATTTGGCCCATGGGTCTTAGAGTGTTAATCCATTAGAGGAATTATACTAGGAAGAGGTAATTAAAGGAAATTGGAAATATTGGGGGGGGGGGGGTCGCGTCCTCTTTCCAGAAGTTGAGGACTGCAATGCTAACTTAATAGCATTTTGGACAAAATCATTACTGTATCTCAAAAAAAAATCTAATTTCTAAGAAAAATGCAAGGGAATAGAGCATTTTTATGGCCCTGTGAAGCACTTGTGATGCTTTAAAGACTAATCACAATCAGAAAACCTGTTATGGGAATGACATCATAAGTATTACTCTCCGTTGCAATTAAAGGAGATTCTACAAACTCTAACTGGAAAAACAAAACATGATCTTTGAACATTTGAGACCACCGAAACAGTATTATTCACAAATTCATCTGAGATTTAAAGCATTTTTTTTAAATAGTGCATAATCCTTGGAAGAAAATAGCATAATGTCTAAAGATGGAGGGTATCACACACTACATATTGTTCTTAGAGAAACTCAGGGAAAGCAAATTAGTTTTGAAGTACAGCAGACAAGTCTTGTAATTCTACTGCTATTGCTTATATACCAGTTGTTTTAAGATAATATCACAGACACAAAATAATTTAATTTGGAGATTCTTAGACCTTGTTAATGGACAAATCTCATGTTAAACAAAGGCTATAACAACACAATTTCTCCTGATTCATCTTTGTTTGTAAATAACACCACTGAAGACACTATTTGGCCAACATGCTGATTGTGACCCTCAAAGTAGTATATCTAGTGTAATTAAATATATGTCTATGTACTATTCATCATTTGTGAAAACCTGTGAAAGAGATTATCAAATGGGATTTGGACACTCCCTTTAATCTAGAGTAAAGAGATCCATTCAGTAATAACATTTTCTTTAAAAAAAAAAAGGACATTAATTACGATTTAGTTCCTATGTCCAATGAGATTCCTCATAAAAGAGGGAATCAAAGACTTAGAGGAGATGATATTTGAAGTGGACTTTACAAAAGGAGTAATTCAAGTAGTGGGTTAGCTGGAAACCATCCATCCATTCCACAACTAGAGCTGCCTCTCAATTCAGGATTTATGCTAGGACTTAGGATGCCAAGATGAATAATACAGAGTAACTGTTCTTGAAGAGTTCACACTCTAATGTTCCAAACTGTCATGCAGTATAAACAGATCATTACAACACAGAGACATGAGCACTACTGGTAGAAATCAGTACTGAATGTTGTGGGAACAGAGAGGAGGCAGAATCTAATTCTGTATAGGGACACTGGATCAACTTGTAAGTTCAGACTTTCTAAATCAGAATCCATTTCTCCAAATGAGTTTTGTCATTTTCAACTTTGCCCCTGCCCCCCCCACACACACACACTGCAGGCATAATATGGAAATGTGTCATTTGTAAAAGAAGGAAGAAGTTGCCTTTATTCACTTTTGTAAAATTGTGTGCTGTGGATGTGTTGGAGAAGTAGGTGTTAGATAGAAGCCAGTCATTAGCAGCTATGTAGTCATCAGGGAGCTGGTTCCATAGTGAGACTGTCCTTGAAAATGGCCTAGTAACTTATAATTAACTTCAAAGAAAGGTATCAGGCTTGGAAGTTCCAGTGGTTTTTTACAGTCATGGCATTTTAGAGCTAACCTAGAACTTAAACACTATCAACTCCAGCACCTTCCTTGTTGGATAAAAATAAATGGAGGTAGAAAATCTTGACTAAATCCATATGGCAAATTATCAATGCTATTTAGTTAGAGGCACAACTGGATTTGAAACTCACTTGCTCAGCTTCCCAAACCAAAGTTCTTTTCATTATACACAGCAAAATGTTGCCTTTCTGTCACTATGTTTCAATGCTAAGCCATACTCAGGCAGACATCAATAATCAGCTACACAATTTTCTCCTTGAAGTGCAAAGACTTGCCTTGTCAAGCCTGAGTTCTGAGAATTCACCATTGTTTAGAATGGACATGTAACAAGAGACTCATTTGTCATTTCTAGGGCCTGCATGCTGCATTGAGAACCATGAAAACTATTGCGCAGGCATGGTGAAGTCGAGAACGCAGTGAGATGATATAAAAGTTGAAAATCTGCCCAACTACATCAAATGTTAATTATGTAGCTACATTTTTATTCAAAATAAATTTGATAAGTTCAAAATTTGTTCATCAAGGATAATTAATGATTTAAAAAATAATTTTATGAGAATTTCCATGACAAATATGAAATATTTAAATATAGAGTCATGACAGAGAAATGAAAATGTACTGATTCAAATGATTAATTAAAGAAGACAGCAGATTATTATTCTCTGAGTTGCTCAGATTTGCTTCCATTTATTTTTCTATATCTGATCTATTCTAGGGATTCAGAATATAAAAGTCACAAAAATAAATCAAACCATCAAAATATCACTGATTCTGATGAGGCTGATTAGCATGTGTATATATGAATATGAAGTAAATTAGCATCAAATAATAAACGCTGAATTAGAAATTCTTTTGAACTAATAGAGAAGTGTCAGTATTCATTCTACTGTATATCAATATGTAGTTCAGTGATAAGAAACTTTCCATTTTGCCATGCAGATTTCTGCAGACCCTGTATAATAATTTATTTACCGTAACAAATAATCCTAGTCCTTGCATATGTCTAAAATATTTCCTAACGTCACTTCAAAAACAACAAAATGAGGAGCTCTGCGGTATTTTTGTTTTTAAAGATTCAATTTATTTGATTTAAATAGCATAGTCGCAGAACTTTGAATTAAAGTAGGTGGCATCTCAAAAATTAATCTACTATTCACAGCATAAGTAATCACTTCCTTAAATTTTCTTACAGAAAAGGTAGAAATATTACACCTAAAATTGAGAAATACAGTCCAGATGAACATTTGCCAGTTTGGATCATATTTTTCATCATTAGATATTAACCTACAATTTCAGTAACAATGAGTACTTCATGGGATATTCATCAACCATAAGCATAAATGACATGACTATAATTTTAGGCAAATTTGCTTTCTGAAATATGACAAATTTCAGGAGAGTATAAAATAGAATTAGTACTCTGCTCATACCTTGATCTCAAGGCAGGCATCTCACAAGTGTCTACTAGAATTTTCATTATTTGTCCTGGAGGATCCTTTGGGCCAAAGATGTGGAGAGCCTTGTCCACCTGGGGAAGAAAAGAGTGCCCAGAGCAGTCTCTACAACCTCTGCATGGATTCGGATGTTTACAAGGGAGAAACACATTCTTAGGGAGACGTAAACAGGCAGCCTTCAAAAAAGAAAGAAGAGCCTGCAGCCAGGAAGCACTCTGGTACAGATTCCATGGGTGAAATTTCATACATTGTTCTGTAAATTTTTCAAGATAAATGAATACTACACTGCTTATCTTGAGAGTATCAAAACTGGAAAAAAGTATGCTTCGATTAAACTCAGCGTTTGGGAGAAAAGTAAATAATATCAGAAGAGGAAGGAAAGAAGATACATTTGTTTGCTGCCTCCTATGTTCTACTGAGAGTCACTAACCTCACCCCTAAGTTTCCAAATTTAGAAACGGAGGCCAAAACAGTCAAACTACATATCTAGGGTGACATAGTTACAAAGTGAAAAACCTGGCTAGGCCATGTGGCAAACTGTCCACACTATTTCAATGCCTCCCAAGCCATAAGTCTCATTGTTTAATAAAGTGGTTCACCAGAAGACTGGTTCCATGACGTGTTATTAGAAATACAGGGGGAAAAAATCTTGTGGTCAAAGAAGATAAAGTAACACCGGCTCAAATGAAGTCAAATAGGATTATTTATGAAAGTATTCACCAGGATATTTAATGTGCTCATATGTATTCCAGTTTCTCAAAAGAAGATAATACTATGCAGCATTTTTTGTATTTGTTTCTATAAAACTATTACTATTATTTTCCTTTTTGCAGAATACTGCATAGGAAAAAGATTTCTGAGGATATTCTTTGGGAATCCTAAGCACCATTTGCCAGTATATAGAGATGCCTGAAGATGTTTTCTGCTTTTTAAACAAAAGGTAGAATAAATATCCTATGAGTCATATGAGCAAAGCAAGAGGGAATTCTACTAATGAAATGTGCTAAGAAGATAAGTGTTAAAATACATCAGATGGGATGAGGCAGTCATTACTCTTCTTTGCCAGCTATTTGAGGTTCTTTCTATTTCAGGCCCAGGAACGTGATAGGATTATATTTCCTGAATCCTTGTGGTTGGGAGAAGCTTAAGGAATTCTGGCCCAGGAGTTATGAAAAAAGTGATTGTAGAGGCCAGGAAGATACCAGGGAGCACAGGTTCACTGTGGAGCTGCACAGACAGGTCAAAAGGAGAAAGGGAGGAGTTCTGGAGTCCTCAGTGACTTTTTAGGCTGTTTATTGGCTTCTTGTAGGGAGGCAACCATGTACAGAGCAGGCAATGGGGCCAGAGGGTCGGGGGGCTGGGAGGCTGGCAGGCCCCCCAGCCCCCGGCAAATCTTCACTTTCTCGGGCTCTCTGGCAGCGTCTCGTGGCCTCTGCTACACCCCGAACAGTCCTCTGCTCCACGCTCTGTTCTGTGCTGTTGCTCCCTCTGCTTATAAGCCCAGTCTCTGGCCCAGATGTGCCCACTCACACAGGCCCATACCTTATTCCAGGTGTCTGCCCTTAGGCTTGCACATAGGCCTGCAAAGGTCCATCATTGAGGGGAGGGCAGAAAAACCTGACAATTCTCACTTACTCGACAGTGATATATATCAATTCCAGTATAGAGCACTTAACTGCCAGGGTGAGACCCCAAACCTCTCTTTCCTTCTCTATGGAACCCAGCAATGTTGGTTTTGAGTCAGGACGTTGTGCAACAGGTCAGTGGGGGAACTGGTGCATCAATTGTTCTCACAGTGGCCACAAGTTTGTTAAATAGGTTTCACCTCTTCTGTTAATTCCAACTAACTTGCAGTAGCAACTAGCAGTAGATGTTAGGTGAAGCAAATTCTGAGGACTGGATAGGGATCAGATGGGAGAATGGAAGGAATTTAGTTCTGGCTGCCATGAGGGAAGAAAGAATATCAGCATGCATATCAAGTAGCTGCTATTCTTCCATTAGAAATATAAATATTTTTCCAAGACTCCCTTTCCCCACTGCTCATGATACAGAAATCATATCTAGGTTTTCAGTGTCTATGAGTAACTATTATGACAATGTGGTATTTTCATGTTGCCATCCTTGAGATAAATAGAAGTATGTGGAAGTAAATGATTCTGGCTAGTAGAGTATTGAAAAAGAAACTTCAAAAGTGCCTGTGTAACAAAGGAGTGGGACACATCAAAATAACAATAAGGTATAAGTGTTCTTAGGAGTTAGGATTTGTGAAAGTATTACAAGACAAAAAAAAACTCAACAGCTGAAAGAAACATTTAAGGATCATCCAACGAGGGAGATCTTTAAAACTACATATAGGGCCTCCCTGGTGGCGCAGCGGTTAAGCGCTAAGCTGTGAAGCTGTAGGCAGCAGCCACGCGAGTTTGATGCCCGGGCCAGGGAGATTCCCACATGGCACGGCAGACCTCTCCTGCCTCGCCCGCTGCTCCCCTCAGCAATGTATTTCCGTCGATCTGCCTGTTCTGCTCTCTGCTCTGTCTCTGGTGAACCCTCTCGCTGCCCCATGCCTCTGGCCTGCACCCCAGCTTGTATGCACAAATAAATACATCTTTAAAAAAAATAAATAAAACTACATATATACTCTGTTATAATAATCACTTCAAAACCTGTAGGGGGAGCAAAGCTCTTTAGTCTAGAATAGATTAGATACTAATGCCAAAGATCTGTAATTCATTGGAGATCCACTGGAAAACCACATGCAGTATAAAAAAAATTAACACCATTTTACCATGTACACACATATTCTATCAGATGTGAATGAGAAGAGAACCCCTTGGATATTCATTCCTGCAGGATGGCAATATTGAAATCCAAACTCCCAAATAGATGTTGTCCTTCCAGTGCAAATCCATCAGGTCTTGAAAAGCACAAATTCCAACTTTAGATTTGTTTATGTCACTCAAGAGCCATTGGAAGCTCCAGTTTCCATCAAATCTTCAATACAGTTGGACAAGCCAAGCAAGTAACCTACACATCATAGTGCAGGTACCATTTGAACACAAAGAGCAAACAAATTATAGTTTAACTGGAAACTTTAATTGGAGAAAAGAAATAGGGAGGTAGTGGATGAAGAACACATAAAAGGTAATATTCAGCAGGTGAAGCATTTTTAGGTAATGGCAAATACTCTGGTTGACAGATTCAACTAGAATTCCTGGTGCCACACATTGTGGTTAATAGAGGAGGCTTTTAATAAATTTGGTAAATTAATAAGTGCCATGCACCCTTCTTCACTGCTTTAATCTGGGGAAAAAATTCTTATGATTTCTTCAAAATGTTTCAAAAATTGCAATTTCTCAAGAGGCCAATGAACCAGTTTAGACTAAACTTACTTATATGAAAATAATCGAAGGAAATGCACTTTAAACTAAGAAAATGCTTATTCTGAATTCCTCACCTAAAAGAGACCCAACTATAGGGAATAAATCAATCAATCAAGTAAATAAAAGTTGTTCTTCCCTTCACATATCAAAAGCAGTGGTTGCATTTTAAATGTGTTACTGGAACCAAGCTGCCTTAGCAGCTTGGGTGCCTGCAGGAGCGTTGGGCCTCTTATCCTGCTGCTCCGGAGTCAGTTATAGCAGTTGCTCCTGCCCAGTAACTGCCGTTTTTGTATGGACCAATCAGGTGCTAGGAGCCAATGGGTTGGTCCAATCAGCTCCAGGATTGAACATGGTCCAATCAGACTTATGGATGGTACTCTGGGTGAGGATATAAGCCAGGACTGGAGGGACCGAAAGGAGGAAAAGATTGGACCGAGAAGAGAGGAAAAAGAAGGAGAAGAAGAGGAAAAAGAAAAGAAAAGATTGAACCAAAGAGGAAAAAGAAAAGAAAAGATTGAACCGAAGAGGGGGGAAAAGATTGAACCGAACAAGAGAAGACAGGACACGACCAGCCCCCAGGAGAAGAAAGACAACGGTTCCAGACTCTGAAGAGAGAAGAGAGAAGTCAGTTCCTGGCCTCTGAGAAGAGAAGAAAGAAGAAAAGAAGCACCAGCAGCCGCCCTCTGAGGAGGAAGAGAAGCCGAAGGACTCTGAAGAGACTGGGCCTCCGGTGCTGTCTCTGACGTAGCCTGAAAGGAGCCCCAGAGGCCTGCGCCTGGTGTCTCAGAGGCCTGTTTGTGGGTGTCACCCAGCACCTCCCAAGGAGCTGCCGTCCCCGATGCGTTCCGGGTGAGGGGGCCGCCACCTCAGGCTGCAGTGAGCTCTCTGTTTCCCCCGTTTGTACAATAAACCCCATGTTTGCTGTTGTTGTTCCTGTAGCCTGAAGTCTCCTGCAATTGTGCGCGCGGGTGAGAACCCACGGGCAGTGACCTGTCCTCTCATCAGGCGCTGTCCTTTGCTGTATTTGGCCTTTTGGCCTTTTGGGGCATTTTGGTGGCTCTTGCCGCAGAGCCTGGGCATTCGAGGCCCGATCTGCCCGATTTCAGTTGGCGACCATGAAGGGACTAGACACCCCTTCTGTTCGACTTCAAATGGACAACTCATAGACCATTAACGAACTGAAGCGTGGACGGATCTGAGAATAGCACTGTTCTATATATTTTAACTAATGATGAATTTTTTTCTGTGACAAACACAAATGTTGATAAATTTTTTATTTCAAAAAACAGAGTCCTAATATATTATTGGCATTCTCACAGAATCTGAATTATTGCCCTACTCTCACACAAAAAAACAAAGCAAAACAAAACAAAATTAAAAAAAAAAAAACCTTCATCCTCCAGGAGCTAAGGAGTAAAATGATTTAAGATTACCTTATAGGGAAAGATATTTAAGTGTTTACTGAGTGAACATTTGAGTGCATTTCTGAAGGAAGATCATAAAACTAATTTTTGGAGAAAAGGGTAAAGTCAAAACACTTTTTGGAATTTTGTATATTTTTCAGTAAACAAGCCTAATACCGTGTGGTAGATATTTTGGGAGACACCCAGAACCCAGGACACACCAGATGCACCCATTCTCTCCCCTCAAAAGGTATTTGTTCCAAAGGGTGAATGTAGTCACTATTTTGAAAGAAAAAGGGTTGAGGTGAGAAACCAAAGAAGCAAGGATGTAGGGGGAAGAACATTTCAATTCCAAGCTGCTACACTGGAAATGAGGTTGACCTGTCTAGCTGGATTGTCAAGAAAGAGCACGGGTCCTTAACAGCCTTGGTTGCCACCTAGAGTTATTCCATGTGCATGGAGAAGCCTCTGGAGCACTTCAAACAGTGGGAAGTGAAGGTTTATGGGAGAAACTGACTTCTCTTCTGGAAAGATCTCTCTAAATGATAAATTGGGAAAAAAAATCAAAGCAAGGACTGAAGTTCAAAGTACTTGGGGATATGTTTATAGCAGATTAGGGGAGAGATTCAAAACAGGCCTTGACTGCAGTACAGAGTGAGTGAGTGGAGCTGTAGAGAATTTGAGATATATTGCTGATTAGAAGCAATAGGACTTATGGGGGACTAGGGGCCAACAGAGAGAGGAGGATCAAAGAGAACCCCAGGGTCTGATTTGAGTAGGTGGTAGAGAGTGATGTAATTTAGGAGAGATGAGCTTGGGTAGAGAATGTCATGGGGCTCACCATTTAAAACCTTTCTTCTTAAATTAGAGATTCCCCAGAACAAACTAAATCAGACTTTCCTAACCTGGATGGAATCCAGGGTTTCTATGAATTGCCTGAAATTGTATGCAAAGCGGTGTGTGCGTGTGTGTGTGTGTGTATGTGTGTGTGTGTGTGTTGTTTCCTCTGTTCTTCAGCTTGCAAAAAATCTGTAAGTAGTCTCCTGACCCCCACTAAGAATCACTGATTTAAGTTAACAGAATTATTTGAAGATTAATCCACAAGAAAATGATTAAAAATAGACTTCAACTTTTATTCAGTTTAACTTTGAATCTAATAGACTTATTCTTGAAAAGAAAAAAAGTTTACTTTCTGCCTAAGCAATGTGTTGATGAGGATGAATCCTCTACAAAAGACAAACTAAAGATGTTTTAATGACATAACACTAAAGTCATTTTAATCTGATTCAGTAGTGAACAACTGAAGATGAGTCTCTTACAACAAAAGACAGCTGGCCACATAAAGATGATTGTGTGAGCCATTCAAACTTAAAGAATTGGCTAAATCATTTACAACAATGAAAAAGCAGAAAATCTTACCAGAAAAATAACATGTAAAAGCTGTCAGTAGCACAAGATTTCCAAATGTTTCCAAAACAGGAAGCAAAAGACATTTAAAGTGTCACTCTGGGAGCTTCCAGAATAGAATAAGTTAATCAGGCAGTTCTCTGAAAACAAAGAGACAATTCATAAAACAACAACAAAACTTTAGCAATGAACTGCAGTGCCAGAGTATCAAGAAAGCAGGCATTCCAAGATGGATACTTGTATGCAAATACAGCTTAGCATTTATCACTAAACCTCCAAAGTCTGAAAAGTAAGTTTTAGTTTTCCATCTGCTGAATCTCTTATAATAAAGTCAACTGCCAATGACCAGAAGAGGTGCTGACATCCTTAAAAGTATAATAGTAGAAGAAATATATTCACAAATAGAGGCTTTCAAACCAGAGACTCCTCAGTTACTCTTTCTTCCTCAAATTGCTTAGCCTAGTATTCTCTGTTAACACTGGGTTAACTTTTACACCAACTTTATTGCGGTATGATAAAGTTAAAAAAAAATAATAGCATACTTCATGCCATAAAAAGTTGAACGAATGGTAGGTAGCTTTTAAAAAAGTCAAGAGCACTGAATGCCTTCAATGCCTCCCTTTGTCTAACACAGTCCTCTTTGAAACCATGTTCTTAGATGATTTGAATGTCTCTCACTAATTCCAGTGTGATTACCTACTAATGCCCGTAGTTAGAAAGCAGAACCTCATTCACTCCACTTTTAAAATTTCGCTCCTGTTTTTCCATGTTCCACTCACCAACCTATTCCATGTCCTCATATTTTCTCTATCTGTATTTCCCTGCCATCATAATTTAGTGTCACCGAATATTGGGTCTATGAATTAGCTATTTTACAATAATTTCTTCCTCTCCAATTATAACGGTGGTAACTTTTCATAACATAATTATCAATAATAAAAACTTGAGACATAAAAACAGTATTTAAAATATGTAAGTGCCTTCAGGAATTGCAACTTTTTCAGTCCATCACTTTTCCAATTATATTTAGACAGCACAGAACACTGTATAGTTTGCTCAATGTTTAAATTAGTAGAGCCAACAATCCGAAAGGTTCTTTAGAAAATGCCAACTTGAACACAAAATTTCAACATTATTTGTATTTCATTTTGTATATAATTGAAAGAAATATTTAAACAGGCCTAAGGAAAGAAAATCCTAAAAACAGATGCGGCAGTTCCATCACAGTTTTGTGTTTATTTACCAATCCTTATTGCAAGATACCTAAAATTCACTCCTGTTTTCTTTATATGCACAGATATTAAAAGACGTGTTTATCCAATACTTTTTCCAAAAAGGACATACCTATAATTGTATGCGCCTAAAGTCTCCCAACTGATCATCTGGCTAAAATAAAGTTGACATTTTACCCCCAAATATGTTAGTACAGAACTGCATGTAACCAAACCTCCTCAGTCTTGAATGCATCACTAAAACTGGCATTATGGTTTCCAGACCAAATGTTCTCTTGTACCTAAGAATATGAAGGGAGGAGGAATCACATAATGCATGCTCTATATTTCATATGAATGATAAACAAGCAAAATTCCCACCCAAATCCTTGCTTTGAGACAAAGGGAACACAGCTGTAGCTGTATCCTTCCACAGGGCCATTCTATAGTACACCATCTGCCACCAGTTCAAAAGCTCTATAAAAGCAGAGCCCATATCTCATTTTCCCCTCCATCCAAAGGCCAGCACTCAGAGCCCTGGCTAGGTTCAGCTCAGTGTCACTTCTCACGGGGCATTTGCCCAGTACATTTTAAGCATTCTTTCTTCCCTAACTCCTTGTAGATTTGTATCCTTCTGTGACTAAATTCTGATTTATTTGATTATGTTCACTTCTTTCCTATTTAGAATGTAAAATGAAATGAGAATGGGAATCAGGAATGTCTTGTTTTCAACTGTGTCCTAGTACCCAGCACAGTTCCTGGACATACAACACTTGCTAAATAAACACTGAATGAATGGGTGGGTAGCTGGGTGGATGGTTTAAATAAATGTCTGTTTAAGTTATGCTTATTTGATGAATGACTGTTGAGCTGAATGACTGATTAATAAGTGAATTAAACTGAAATTGTCTTAATAAGTAAAATAACAGAAGAAAACATGTAGCTGCTGTTTTCCTTGATTATGTTTCACACCCACAAACAGATTTCTGCAGCTTGTCTCCTTTTCCTAAGTTTTGCCCTCTGACAAATCTAAAGATAAGAATTCTTCCTATGGGTGAGTTCCCTGGGTCCAGTCTGCCATTTGCTCAGCTACAAGATGGAGGAGTTTCACTTCACAGTGGCATGTGTGAAAACAGTTTGGGAATTTTTGTTGAAAATAAGCTCAGGATGAGTTGACAGAGCAATGTTTCCACACAACACATTTTATCTCAGACTGTGAACGCAAGTCTGGTATTGAGTTGAGGGAGACGATTTCTCACTCTGATCTTTGTTGGCAAGGCTACTTGTGGAGTTTTCTGTCAACTTGGGAGCCACCAGGGACAGTCTACAGCACATTCACAGAAGGGATAAGCATAGATGAGGAAGATTAGAGAAAAATGGAAATGAGGAACCAAGAGACAAACTTTAAATCAAAGCACTGAAAAGGCTGTCATGCAGGGAGGAAGAAGATCAGGCTAATCAACAAGTAAATGTGGAAAAAAAACCTACTAGTAAATGATAAAATAAAATTTAATCCAGAGTTTGGACTGACCCATAACTGGATTCATATTCCATTTCTAACTTTTTATTTTAGCTATTTAGATTTGGGCAAATAGAATCTTTGAGTCACAGCAACTTCATCTGCAAAATAGGAAGTATTTATTGTTTGTCTGTTTGTTTTAAAAGATTTATTTATTTATGCATACAAGAACTGGGTTGTAGGCCAGAGGTGGAGTGGGGTGAGAGGGATTCATCAGAGACAGAGTGGAGAGCAGAACAGGCAGATTGACTGTAACAGACTGCTGAGGGGAGCAGCCAGTGAAAGAGGAGAGGTCTGCCGCACCATGTGGGTTATCTCCCTGGCCAGGATCGAACTCTTGCTGCAGTGAATTCTTCATAGTGCAGAGACTTAACACCCTGCTTCACCAGGGAGGCCCTATTTATTGTTTGAACTGTATTTCAAGGTAACTAAATAGCTCAGTGATGCAGTCATTTAAAGTATTATAGCTCTGAAAAAGTTCATTTCTACAAATCACTACTATCAATCTCTAATGAAATAACTGATTAACATAAAGTTGTTTATGCATAATCTAGGGCATGTCAATGGTTCATAACCTGGGGGTGGCCCATAGACTTAGGGGAAGATACATGTATGAAGGGGAAGAAATACATAAAAATGAATCAGTAAAAATGTACATATTTATTTTCACTAACTTCTAACTGAAATCTTTTTTCTTCTTAAATCACAAATAGGCAATAAACCACAGAAATAACTTTGCCATAGTATAAATCATAGACACTATTTTTAAAAAGCATGATAACTTTATGTGTTGCGGCTATCTTGAAATATCACTTATTTCACAATTCATAATTCTGAGTATTAAAAAATTATTGCAGTTATTTCATTTCCCATAAGTCTTGTTATTTAATGTTCATAAATAAAATGTGTATATTTTACTACATACATCAGATATGTTCTCTTTAACATTAAAACCTATTTTATAATATCTATTTCCTTTAAAACCCTTTTTATGGGGGGGGGGGAGGCGGAGGGGAAGGAAAAGCGCACAAAATGGAATAGAAAAGAACACAAGGGACCATGGAGATGGATCACGGGTGAATTGGTGGTGGGCTACCCAAGGGGAATACAAAATGTAAAAGACATAAATAACAATAAAATATATATATATTTAAAAAAATAAATACATACATACATACATACACATATAAGTACATAAATAAATAAATAAATAAAGGATTAAGTTGGGAAAAAAATAAAAAAATAAAACCCTTTTTATAATATCTATTTCCTTTGTACCTGCATGTACTTAATTTTTCTTATTTAAAAAAAATAATTGGGACAAAAGATCATCAGAATTTGCCAACTGCCCAAAGGGCAGAGATAAAAAAGGTTAAGAACTCCTGTTTAAGATGAAAGCTTAATGGGGAAATTTTTAGTGGAGACCAGGTTCTCTTTAGTGGAGACCAGGTTACTACCTAAATCTGAAGTTCAGGACCCTGAGAGTGGGATATTTAGATACTATGCCTCTTTAAGAGATGCAATTTGAAGCAAATAAATGCTTGTCTCTGAAAATAACCCATTCTCAGACCACGCTATATAACAGAACTTTCTGCAAAAGTGGAAAGGTTGTGTTTTTATGCTAACCAATACTTTAGCCACTTTACTGCACTTGAATGTGGCCAGAGTAGGGCACAAGAGAAAAAATGAATTTAATTTTAATTAATCTTTCTTTAAATAGTCACAAGTGTCTGGTATCTAACTCTATAACTCTTCTCAGAGCTTTTACAAAATACAAAAGATAGAAAAAAATAATTGAGTTACCCAAAAACTTATGTGTAAAAAAAGAGACAGTAACCAAAATTGACACCCTACTAAATGGAGAAGATATTTGCATACCATACATCTGATAAGGGACTGACAGAGAAGTTGTAAAAAGAGCTCACACAACTTAACAAATCAAATAACCCAATCAAAAAATGGGCTGAAGCGCTAATTAGATACTTCTCCAAAGAAGAAGTGCAAATGGCGATGAGGCATTTAAAAAACTGTTCTTCATCATTTATTATCAGAAAATGCAAATCAAAACCACCATAAGGTACCACCTCACACCTGTAAGAATGGCCTATATTAAAAAACAAAACAAAACAAAACAAAACAAAACAAAAAAACAGAAACAAGTGCCTGTGAGAATGTAGAGAAAAAGAAACACTCTTACACTGCTGCTAGTAATGTTAACTGGTCCATTCACTATGGAAAGCTGTGTGGAGGTTCCTCAAAACATTAAACATAGATCTGCCACGCAACCCAGCTATTCCACTCCTAGGTATCTACCCAAAGAACACAAAAACACTAATTCAAAAGGAAACCTGTATTCCTATGTTTATTGCAGCACTATTTACAATAGCAAAGATATGGAAACACCCTAAATGTTCCTGAACTGATGAATAGATCAAGATCATGTGGTATATATACACAATGGAGTACTGCTCAGTAATGGAAATGATAAACGCATGCCATTTGCAGCAATGTGGATGGAGCTGAGGGATTATGGTAAGTGAAATAAGTCAGAAGGAAAAAGAGAAATATCGGATGGTTTCACTTACATGTAGAATATAGAGAAATCAAATAAAGGGTCAGACAAAGATAAACCTTGAAGCTGACCATAGATCTCAGGTGTCCAGGAGTGGGGAAGGGAAGAGCACAACAGACTATGGCGGAAGGCTGTGGTTGCTTTGGTGGTGGGAGAACTGTGGTGACAACATTTGAGGGGAGAAATAACATACTGTCTTAAATTAATGATGATATAAGATAAAAAGTATTTCATTTTAAACTAAAATGAATAAAAATGACAATGCACAATATAAAATAAATGATAAAATTCGTGCTAAACATTTTTTTTTAAAGTTGAATAATACCAAGGGGAAGAAAACAGACAAATCCAGATTATAAAAGCATCTATAGGACAAGTGACCCAAATTTAAAAAAATCAAATCCATAAAAATTTTTATTAGAAGAACACTAAAATAAATAACCAAATACAAGGTGAAGATCTGGTTTGGGTTCATATTAACCAATTAATGATAAAAAGATATTTTGAAACAATCACAGCAGCTTGAATATATTAAGAAATTACTATTAATGTTGTTAAACATAATAACAATACTGTAGTTTCATTAGAAAATTTCTATAGTTTTTAATCATGATCTCAATTTATCAAGAGTTGAGATCAAACTATTTCTAACAACAAAATACTTTAGCAAAAACAGAAATGCATAGATGAAACAAGTATGGTAAACTATAGCTAACCATTGAATCTGATTGAAGGTAAATGGTTAACTTTTATATAATTTTTGCTCTTTTTCAGTATTTTAAAATAATTCAAAATCATTTTTAAATGTTATAAAGCACCAGCAATAGTAACTAACAGCAACTAAGCACACAATGTTAAATAGTAACTCTAAGCATCATCAGTAGTATTCATAATCTCTAGAGCAACTAAGATCAGTTAGTAAAAAGTAATACTAAATATATCTTTGGATTTTATATGAAAGTTTTTTTTTTTTTTTTTTTTAACAGTGAGTGCTCCTTGAAGATGGAAACTGAGTATCCCCTGAGGTGGTAGCCCACAGAACATTCAACAGCAACAACTTGCATTTATTGAACACTTATGAAGTGGCAGACATGGATCTATTTTTTTCCTCTCTATATATATTCCCTTGTTTAATCTTCTCAACAGTGCTATAAAGTAGGTATTCTTACAATCCCCATTGGAGTTGTACTGGCAGAGACTGATCACTTGGTGAAGATGTTGCAGAGGAGAGTCAAGGTGGTGGCTTTGCTCGTTGCCCTTTCCCATCCCTGGCAACCCTGAACTTTTCTGATTCAGTGAACATGTCACTCAAATGAATTGTGCACGCTAGCCAACTGGCTGGTTCACACAGAGCCAGTGAATAGATAGTAATTCTCCATTTCACTTCTTGAAAGGTCTTCAAGCACACCTTTCAAGTGAGAGACTAAAACCCCACAAGAATTTAATTATCTATAGGTAAGAGGATGATATGATCAAGAAAATGCTACATTTCAACTACTTCATTCATCCATTTTCAAATTTCCCATAAATTAGAGGGGAAACATCTTCCCCAGGCTGCCATTTGACAAAGAAATGTCCGTGGTATATCTTTGTCAACATGTTTCAGAATACAAATCTAGATTGCAAATACAAAAGTTGGTATAAAGACTGTGGTCATATATTATATCACTTGGAAAGAAATATTGGTGACCTTATCGAGTATGACTGTTATAATAGTAATAAAATTGAATCTTGGAAGATTACACTTCTGGTCAAAGTAGTAAAATGTGACCTTATTCTATTCAACATTGACATTTATTATATTAATTCACATGTAAAAGCTGCATTAAAATGATATTAAAGCCCTAGTTAGAAATTGGAATGTTTAAGAACTTCAGAAATAAGATTTAACTTTACCAGTCACTCATAGCATTGGGTTTGTCTGATGCAAATCAAACCAAATTTCCTTTATCAATCTTTGTTTCAGTCTAACTTTATTATTATTACCAGCTCATTCTTGCAGGATGTACTTTTTTCCCCTAATGCTTCTTCAAACATTTTATAAATCTTAAGTCATTTTCATCAGGCTCTGGAGAAAAAGATAACACAGAGCAATGAATATACAAACTTGACTCAGAGGATCAAGCCATCTGCTTGTGGCAGAGAGATTCTCTTCACGCCAATAAAATCATGCTTAGCATTGAGTTCATGTAATCACTGCACAGGCCTTAGGAAGACTATCAAGGTCCAAGGATGAGTGAGCAAGTCCTACAGCCACATGGACGCCACAGAATGGCCACAAGGTAGAGAAAAGGCATTTTGGTTGGACACTACAGCAAAGCGTTTCATTTTGCTTTGGTTTTAAGATTGGTCAAAGTTGTATAGGCAAGTCCCTCCCTTAAATATAAGTTCTGTGTATTTTCAGTTTGGGTGGGGATAGAACGAGGAATAATATACTGAATCCAAGGAAGGTCCAGACACACTGCAAAGGTTTATTTCCTCTCAACCTTAACTCAAAAGTTCCAGCTTGGCTGTGGCACATCATAACTTTTCCAGCATTGTGACTCACCATTCTCATTAGTGCTTCCAGACTCCAATTAAAATTAAATTTCTGCTATGTATTTCCTTAGTTAATATTGTTTTCTACTCTGAATATATTTATATTATTAGATTATGCTAAGTGTTGCTGGGCTTGTCGCAGCTAAAGTTTACTTCTTTCCTGCTACTGGTCTACTCTCAGCTAGTAGATCAGATCTGTCCACCTTTGTTACTCAGGTGTCCAGGCTGATGAAGCCACCACCTGCTCCAACATTGCTATGAACCATGGGGGTTGGGGGAAAGAGGTGGGGAAAAAACTCTGTAGGGTTTTGCACCAGAAGTTAGGTGCTTAGTACAAATGTGACACAATTAATGGTCATAACTAGCTTTGTGACTCTTCCATATCACAAGTATAATTCTACCATGTGCCTGGATGGAGGGAAAAATGAAAATGTTTGATTAACATCATTCATGACTCCTAATCATGTGTCCCAAAGCTTAAATCCTTCCAGATCTAGGCTGGAGTTCAACTTCCTCAAAAAGACATTTCTGGTCTCTCTCCCTAAAAGGGAAGTGTTCACATTCTTAATATATACAGCATGTTACTTTACCTCTTAATGCCCTTAGGACTCTGTGAGAACAGTATCTCCACTGTGATTCTGTGCTTTCCGTAATGCCTTGCTAGATAATATTGCCTGAATGATCGAATGAGGTTGTCTGTATAATCAAAGTTTTATCTCCAAAAAATCCATATACCCTGGAGGCCAGTAATACTTGAAAAGTAATAAACCTTTTTAAATTTTTTCTCCCTATTTCTACCATAAAGATACTTAAAACAACATTAAAAAAATCATAGAGGAAAAATAAAAATGACTCTGTAATCCTACCATCCTAAATGAACAACGGCTTTCATTTCTTTTCCTTATAGTCCTGTTTAAAGTGTATCTATATCCTTTACATAGCTGTATTCAGGGTAAAAGGATAGGGGGCATTATAAATAGAAGTTAAGTTACTGCCCAATCCTCATATTTTCTACCCTTCCCCAAGGCAAGTGCATGTTGGGCCATATCTTTAGACTGATTTGTATTTTCCACAATAGGAATACCAGTGATTTAAAGATTCCAAGATATTTAATACAGTCACCATCATTCAGAAATAACAGTATAACTTTTACTACCATTTCCATTACTTTGTCCAGCTCTAGAAGAAACAGTCTCTAGTGAAGGAATCTTGATTTTTAAAATTAGAGGGGAAAAAAAAAAAGACTGTGTTAAGCCTTAGACAATTTTAAAGATAATTAGTGGGAGAAGAAAACTGCCACTGTTACTATGTTTTGTTCTATCAAAAGATACCATTAACAAGAACTTACCACCTGAACATTTTAACCTTATTTAATAATCCTTTCTTTCCATATAATTCATCTACTTTTATTTATATTTTATTGAGTCTTCCTATTCATCTAAGCTGAAATGAACTCTTTCTATAACAAGGTAGAATGTACATATATAATGAATTTTTGTACTACTCATAATACCAAATAGGTACTAGAATTCTCCTGAGTTGATAAATAATCCAGGTGATCATTTAATCCATTCAGTTTCCTACCTAAGATCAAGTAGATCTTAAAAGTATATTCATAGCTGCTTCTATGCAAAGAAGGAAAAATCAGCTGAGCACATTGTAATTTGTTAAATTTCAGAAGAATGATTTCTTGCCCAATTTATATCTTAATAACTGATAGATTATTAGGCTTCCTAGGCATAATATTTTAAAGTTTTATGTTCCGTTTTTCACCAGTACTACAAGCACACATAATTTATACTCTTACATTTTTTAAAGGGTTTATTATTTTATGTGCCATATTATTGATCTGAATCAAATAACTCCTACCTGGTTCAACAGAATATAGTGAGAATAAAATGTGACTATTTTCAAATGTTAACCACTGCTATAACTTACATGGAATTTGTCAAATGTACTATATTATAAATAATATTGTATGTTTTTCTAAGACTCTGGTAATACCTACTTCAAATATAAATATACTCTGGAAATTTGACGAAATAAAAAGTACCCTTAAATAATACTGTAAGGTATGAGTGTAGACAGTTGCTAGTACATTTCTCTTTAATCCTAATACTATCTCAATATTCATGAAATGCCCAACAGTTCAATAGTTGTTTTCCTGAGTTGTGCCTTCATTAAGGTGCAAAACATTAAACACCTGGAATACAGCTCAAATTATTCCTGAGAGAGAAATCTTGGTAACAAATGAAAGGGAAACACATTTTAGGGAAAAAGTCACTCAGTGCTGATAAAGAATTTATTGCAGAACGTTCCAAAAGAGCAGAAGAAAGCAATATGAGAAGAAAATTAATATTCATTGACAAACAGCTACCAAAGTATGAAGTAAAAGATCACAGAGTCAAAACAGAATAATAATCAAATTTCTATATGGAAATTTAAAAACACCTTGATTATAATCCCAGTTATCTAGTACTATGTAACAAAATACCCAAAACCTAGTGACTTAAAAAACAGTCATCATTTATGATTTCTCATGGTTTCTGCAGGTCAGAAGTTTTATTTTTTTAAAAAAAGATTTATTTATTTATGCATACAAGAGCTGGGGTGTAGGCCAGAGGCGTGGTGGGTAAGAGTATTCCCCAGAGACAGAATGGGGAGCAAAATAGGTGGATTGACTAAAATACACTGCTGAGGGGAGCAGCCAGGGAGAGAGGAGAGGTCTGCTGCGCCATGTGGGTTAGCTCCCTGGCTGGGGATTGAACTTGTGTTGCAGATAGCTTCATAGTGCTGAGGTTTAACCCCTTGCACCACCAGGGAGGCCCAGGTCTGAGTTTTAGATCATCTTTACCAGGAGGTCTGTCTCTGGCTCTCTCATGAGGTTGCAGGTAGACATGGATTGCACTGGGGTCATATTAAAGATTCCTTGATACATATTACTTCAAACTGAACTGGCAAGACTCACACAGGGGAATCCCTTTCAAGCTTTATTGACATTCCCCTGTGTTTTCTCCAGGATGGTGTCCTCAGGGTAACCAGATTTCTCACATGTTGCCTCAAGTTTGCCTAAACATACATCCCAAGAAGGAGAAAGAACCCCTCAAAAAGCCGAAGTTCTTTAAGGACCTATCCTTAAAAATTCGCAGAGCCTCACTCTGACACATTCTATTGTTCAAGGGCCACCCAGATTCATGTAGAGGTAACATACAATTCACCTCTTCATGAAAAGTAACTTCATTACATTTAAATAAGACCAGGATAGGATATATTCTGATGTGTCCATATCCCTGGAAAATCCAATCTACTGTACTTAGTCACAAACTAGTATACCTAATTTGGAAAAGTGATTAGCAATACAATCAGCAAGGGAAGAATCATAGTCAGACTCTAATCTCAACTTCACATTTACAAATTTAATTGGGAAGAATAACCATTTGTTGACTTAAACCACCGGACTTGATCTGAGACTTATTCCTAGAAAATACTAACTTGGATAGGTCTAGCATGAATAGCAAAACTGGAAGATCTAGATATCAATTATAACTTAAACACTTTCCACACTCTGGAACTTTATCAGAGGTGCAATGCTTCACTTTGAACCATTAGGTCTGACAATACCTGTCTAGAGAGATGCTTGCTATTCTTTCCTGGGGGAATTAGCTTCCTTTTGGAATTTTACTAAAGCAGACCTTCAACAGAAAGGGGAAAAGATTCTAAGCCAAATCAGTTCAGGGCTGACCTTTCATTCCACAAATATTTACTAATATCTACTATGAGCCAAACACTATGTGATATACTGAAAACACAGTAATGAGCCAAGGACATAAAAGGTCTCTGCCAGCACAGGCCACACATTCCAATATTTAGCCCATTCTCTGGTGGCCACACAACAGCAACAAAATTCTCTGGGTCAGCTATGAGAAGAGATGGGAAGGAAGGATTAAGTCAGGAGGAATGCCAAGATGTTGGGAGTCTGCTAGGGGAAAAGCAGCCTACAAAGCAAACAGAAAAGAACTTTCCAGGACATAGGAAAATAGGTGAAATGGGAAGAATCTAAAAAGTCAGAAGGAACACATTTCTGGATGAGGGGAGGGGTCAACTGTGCTAAGAGTGACAAAACTATGATTAAGATAGTTTGCAAAACTTTAGGATAATACGGGGTAACTTCTGCTCCTCAACCTCTAAATGAGGGCAGACACAGGGCTAGTCTTTCAATCTACAGGGAAGACCTATTATGTCTACTTAGGTAAAATGTTAAATTATGATTTCTGTGGATAGATGTTGCAGTGGTTCTAGAGCAAGTTTCTACATTAGGAGTGAGTGGTGTATCTCAAGCTATTTAGAGAGAGAGGAGAGATAGTATTCCAGCAGTGTACTAAGGTAACTCTAGGAATTTTCAGGCTGTATCTACATTAACATGTGTCAGTGAGCAAAGAATTCTGGGAACCAGGAGAACACACTGCTATTTCGTTATGGAGAGAGAATTCAGGCTTTTCATGGAATACCAAGAAGTAGTGCATGGGGAAGAGAAACAGTAATGAGGAACATGACTCTGGCCTTTGGCCACCCCCTCCTCTCTGGTTTTGTGACTTTAGGTAAATAGTTAGATTAACTATTTGTGTCTCAGTTTCACTCTTCAGAGAGCATGAAAATAGCAGAATTACTCTTACTGAGTTGCAAAGATTTACTGAGGAAATACGTGTAAAGTGCTCAGCACTTTGCCTGACACATAATAAACAATCAATAAGGGTTTGCCGTTGCTATTTGGTTTATAATAGCACAGTGTAAAATGTCCTGGCTAGACTTCTCAACCTTCTTGGGTCACTAATAATTCTGTGATCTTCCCAATAACACTCAGTCTCCCTGAAGTTAGCTGCCTTAACTATAAAATTAAGAACATTTGTCTGAATCAGTGGTTGTTAAACTCTGTTCTGAGAAGTCTTAGTCTGATGAGCTGCAGAGCTGGGACAAGCCAGAAGCACTCTGAGAGCCGCTCTCCCTTCCTCTGACTCAGACCTCGCATGTTTTGGATGTTGACACAAGAGCTGTGTCACTTAAAAGCAAAGCAGAAAATATTTGGCTGGTATCTAGTGGCCCAAATTCCACAAACTGAGGTGATGGGACAAGAGTGAATGGAGAATGCTGGTAATCAGAAGAGCAAATGAGGGTGCAATTTCCGGTCTCAATTATCACGACACAGGACTTTTTGCATGTAAAGTTGCACTTACCGCCTCACTTTTTATCAGCCTTATATCCCAACCAGGTCATCATAATAGGCACATTTTAGTAGCAGCAAATGATAGCCCTAACAAGTGTTTGCTTGGTGATTTAATCTTATAATGGAGAAATGACAGGATAAGACTTTGTCAGGCAATGTGATCCACTAGAAAATTTCTCTGTTGTTGGGCAATGTTTTGTTTGTAAAAGGCAAAGTGCATTTATTTGGAATTTAAAAAAATGAGTTCAAATATACTAAGTTGGAATCATTAGGTCTGCCACTGTCAAACAGTCTTAACATTGGCAAAGTATTTAATCCCTCACCTGTGAGGTGAAAGCAATTCCACAGGCTCACCTTTGCGAGTCACTGTTCCACTCACTACTTAATTCATTCAGTAAATATATATGGAGAACTACATAGTAGTAGGCACAGCACAGGATGAAAATACAATGGCGAGCAAAAACATGTTTAACAATAATGAAACAACTCCCAAACAAAGGTGTATCTGGAATTATCAAGGGTCTATCCTTATAAAAGTCAGTGTCTGAAAAGTTGGAGGATCCTAGTAAAAGTTAATTCTCTTCTTTCTTGGCTTGCCTTACTTCAAAGCATAATTGAATTATTATTAGTATCTTTGAGGAAGAATCAAAGTCTGTTTGTTCATGTGTGACTCTCCTCTGTTCTCACACTTGCCTTCTCTCCACCTCCTTCTCCCAAGTTTGGTTCTGGCTCTCTTGCACTTCAAAACCTGTAAACCTGGGTCAGAGGGTCTAGATAGAGAAAAGAAGTAGGGACTTAGTTTATATCATAAAGAATTGGGATTGGGGGAGAGGAAGAAAAGGGGGAGAAAACTCAATCTGGTCAAGAACCAGATGGCGATTAGGGAATTGCCATATGAATGGTTCTGGAGAAGCTTCAGGGTGTGGAAGTGTTGAGAGGGCAAAGAAATACTGCTGAGGGGAATGAACAGATTCCTGTCTCTTTGGGAGATCCATGGAAAGATTGCATTTCCTTTTAATTAAGCTGAGCATTAGAACTGTACATCTTGAATGCACCTCCGGGTACATAGTGAAACATTCCATGGCCTCAAAATATATTCAGAACTCACAATATCAACCCCAAGGCTCTTCTAAAAGCTAGAAAGAGGGATTGACAAAGGAAACAAACCGGGAGTAATAAATATGTATCTGAAATACAACCCTACAGGATTTCTCTGCATAACTTCCTGATGCATTAAAATATAAATCACAAAACAAATACCTATACCTGGAATATGTTCTCAAGTCCCAAACCTCAAACCATCTTATTTCCAACCTATGACTGGGGCCCTGACATGTTCCTACAAAAGAACACTACAAATCCAACAGTTCTCCAAGTGCTACCTAACATGGCGCACTTCTATGTCAGGGGGTATTTGATCCTTGGTGATAAGCTCTGAGGAAGAGAGGAAAACCAGCTCAGAATACTTTCTCTTTTTATTTTGTTTCCTATGTTTTTCTTTTGGCCCAATTACTTTTTTCAAACACTAATAATTTACACTTCAGGCAAATGTCAAAGCATAGTAATTAATGTCCTGAATAGTAATTACTGTGCTGATGATGACATCAGGCATCTCAAAGAAACTGAGTTAATTAGCTATAACCTACTTACCTTTAGGCCAAAGAAGAAGCAAAGAACACTGGATTAGAACATGCCTTCAATTTATGGTCTTTATTAACTCTGGTATCTCATTCAGTATGTGAGATCCCACTTCTGTCAATTCAGCAAGGATCAGAGTACACAAAGAGAAGAAACGTTCCCAGAGGGTGTCCTGAATGCATATGAACTAAGGCTCCATCAGGACACCCTCAGGAGGAGCTTCTTTAATCTCTTCTGGGAGGGAGAGGAAGGGAGTGCTTTCCTTGCCCATGCCAGCTGTGGAGTTCCCAACGTCCTGGATCAGACCCATGTCCATGCATGGCTCCATAATGTCCCATCATGCCCTGTACGGTTGCCCAGTCTGCTGACTGGGGCTTCTACTTTCCTAGTCAGAGTCCCCTTTGCGTCTTCCCCCTCCTTCCCTGCAGCCAACCAACAATCTTAGTTTGAGTTCTCCGTGGGAAAGTGCAGGAATTTCTAATTCTTTCTTTGAGCAAATGTGATAAGTTTTTATAGTTGTTTTCAGGGAAGAAAGTAATCCCAATCTCTCTATTCCACCATGTTATCAGTAGAGCTTCTGAAATGGTCTCTTTTAATTTCTCTACAATACATGTGTTTTGGGACAATGGTTAAGAGGATAGGTTAAACATAATCTTTATTCATTCTTAAGCAAAAATCTATTCAAAATCACTTTTCTTTAACTCATTTTTATCCTTTCTAATTCTTATTCCAATTTCTGAGAAATATTTTATTAGTCTTTTCAAAAATTCTACATTTTAAAGAAGCATTTGGTTAAAAATATAACATTCTGCCTTCATTGCTGCTTTATCCACATAGCCCTCTCAGAGGAAAGCCCACTTTTGCTAGTCTGCTTTAATGTTACCAGAGACCAAATGTATAAAGACGCCTCTTGCAGATGACTGGGAGATATTTCATCCAGGGTTACTGTGAACTCTTCATGTTGGATAAATCCCCCAGGAAAAGGCATTCAAAATTTATCAGAAGCAGTTCCCTGTTCTTAGTTGCTGAGCACTGAAATAGCATGCTACAAATATACCTAGACTGAAGTAACAACTGGAATGGAAAATGTAACCTCAAATACTTTACTTTGTTTTCTTTCTCCAATAGTCCTACTTTCAATATATCCTTTGTGGGAATGTATTAGTTTGCAAGAGCTGCTATAACAAAGTAGCATAATTAGATGGCATAAGCAACAAAACTTCACTATCTTAGAGTTCTAGAGGCTTGAAGGCCAAAATCAGGGTGCTGCCAGTGCGGGCCTCCCCCTAGGGCTGTGAAGGAAGGGTCTGTCCCAGATTTCTCATCATGGATTATAGACACCCATCTTTTTTCACCCTGTGTCTTTTCACATCATATGTTTTGTGTCTCTATTCAAATTTCCCTTTTCATAGGGACACCCCTCATATTAACAGGGTTCCCTCTGTAAAAACCTGTACACCAGATTTGGTCACTCTCTGAGGATGGGCTAGGATTCCAACAGACCCTGTTTTGAGGGGACATAGATCAATTCATAACAGGGTCAATACAAACAAGTTCTGACTTTTAAAAAGTTATTTGTCAAAGAAGAAAGATGCAATTGTCACAAATTTTCCAGACTTATCTTAAGTACTATTCTGTGCAGGCACTATGCTTTTTATGTTTAAGGGGGAAGAATAGAGGGCAGCAAAATGCAATCTCTATGTGCCCAAATCTTGTAGAAATGTGAAAGAGCCAGGGCACCAATCTTCAAATGGAAAACATTCCAGCTTCTGTTTCCTTCTCCCTTATCCTGACACTTGGATATTTAAAAGCAGCATCACGGTTACACTTGGTAGAGAAAAGACTGAACTCATCAACCCAGAAAAAAGGCCTCATTGATTGAATTAGCCTAGAAGAACCAGTCTGTTCCTTCCAATTTCCTTGGTACATTAAGTTCAGGAGACTTATTTGGGCAATTTTGTGTAAACACATAATGATGGCAAACTACCTATCTTTTTGCCTAGTTGATAAGAAAAATGGTAACATCACCCATTTCTTCCAAAACCCATTTTTTTCCTGGCACTTTGCCAGGCACTCACCATGTACAACTTGATGTCATTTTCAAAAGGTGAATTAGATATTACTAGCTCCATTTTACAGATAAGAAAACTGAGGCTTGGAGAGATTAAGTATCTTGCTAAAGTCATTAGTTAATACACAGTGAAGGTGAAATATGTAATCAGGGTATCTGAACATAAACTCTACATTCTTGAGCCCTAGGTAATAGTGCTTCACCTAAACTCAAAATTTCTAGCAATTTCCCAATTGTGTGCTATATACACATGCATACACACATATACATTTATACATATGTAATATGTATATACACACAGACATAAGTTCATATATGTGTGTGTATATTCTATGTTCTGTATATATATAGATGGAATATGTATTTTCACATAAGAAATCTGACTAATGCCTTTTAGCAATACACTTTGCTCTGAAAGCCCAAGAAACTTTTCTCATATCGATACCTATGACACAACATATTCAAGGAAAAAACTAACAAAAATTCCTTAGCCAACTGATTAATATTTGATGTGTTGCAAAGCCTAATGTTTCTTTATGTGAAACATCTGACAATGAGCAGCCCACTTAATTACTTGGTTGATTTTATAACTTCAGAATAGTAAAACAGAATAGTCCAAATGACTAACCAATATGGTGAGTGCTATTTTTACATCCCTCCAACCCTCAAATTGTGAAGCAAAAGTACTTATCCAAAATCCAATACTTTCAATTTTTCTTTTAAGTGTTATAAGTCAAAACCAGCTAAATTGATTTATTTCCTTTGACTTCTGCTAAAATGTTCACTCCTGAATAGATTACATGTGCTGCTTTGTAGCCCAGAGGAAATTTTACAGTCAAGTAAAACCCTAAAATAATGAAAATAATGGGTTTACTTGAAAAGGAAGAAAGATTTGACAGATCTTAATTACAATAGAACAGATATGTCTGATAGATGAGCTGCCTTTTATGAGTTAGACTTAAAAGTTTTGACTCTTCCATTAACCTTTTCCCACTAATATCACAGCAAGTTTTGGCCCACTGTCTTTGAACTTCTAAGTAGAAGGTATCATGGCCAAAGCATGCAAAACTCCTTGAGACAGCATTCGATGAATTTCCAATTTGAGTACCCAGGGTTTATCTCTACAATAATGCAAAGTAAATGCCATCCTTCTTACCTTTGCTACTGCCAGAATTACTTGTTTTAGTGTCTCAGTGGTGTAAGTGATGAGAGCGACAGAAGAAGAGGAGATGGGAGGGATGGAGGAGGAGAGGAAGAGGGGATGGAGGAATATGAAGAATAACTACAATATCCTGATATGGGTCATAAGAAATTATCTACCAGATAAAACCAAGAGTTCATATGATGCAGGAGTTTGCTGGCACGTGAACATGCTTAAATGATGAAATGTGAGTTAAATCCAAATCCTGTATCTCATTGCACTACAACAAGTTCTTTTGGAAAATATAATTTGGCAAAAAGAAATAGAAGTGCCTATCCTAGGTCACCTTGGCTTCTTTTCAGATTATTGAAATTAAGTCAGTGTAAGACATCTGGTGGAAATACTGGGACAAATCCCCATGCCAAGTCCTGAGAACACAGTAAGCTTGGAAGGCCAGAGCCACAGAAAAATGACCTAACTTAAAATTCACCATTTAGGAATGTCAAAATAAACATACACTGATAAACTGATATTACTTTGACTCAAAGTTTAACTATGTTTTTTGCTATCCTCATGACCATCAAAAAAAAAAAGAAGAAGAAGAAGAAGGAGAAAAAGAATCCCCATATACATATGGGGAAATGCCATTTAGTTGGTTTCGAGTTTCAGTTTCATAAAGTGAGAATGTACGACTTGATTACACCACATTTTTTTTTTAAGTAAAATAACTTTCCTTCCCTGTCTTCTCCTCACTTTCCCTTTTCACCAGAGAAGACATGTGCTTTGGGGATGAAAACAAGCGGACACGTTTGAGGAGCAAAACTGAACAGAGGTGGTGTGTTATTGAACGTGACGGAGAGGGAGGGCATGGAAGGTTTCGGAGTTTCTTGAAAAACTGAACTGGAGAATAGCCAAAGAGGAAAACTTCTGGAGGCGGGCAAAGTTGGAAAGGCTTGTGCATATCATCTAAATAGGTATCTCCAGCAAGCAGGTGCCTCTGTGAATCTGAAGCTCAGGGTGGAGATTCTGTGTGTCTCTACTCAGAACTCTAATTTTTCATTACAGTCAAACTCTATGCCCTTCTAAAATTTTTCCCCATCATTAATAATGATAAGTTTGTATTTCTAGAGTATGTATTGATTTATCTTCTGTTTCACATCTAATATTTCATATATGAATAATTCTTGACAGGCATTGGGGTCATTTGTATAAATTAAGAACAAGTATGTAATATAGTAGAATCATTTAATGAGTTGCTTTTTAAACTGCTTTTCACATGCTTCATTTACTAGTTCTTAATGCTTCTTTCTAAAGCTATTACCATCTCACATATGGGGAGTTTGACCACTTTGTAGAGTCAAATGCTAAGTTTAGGCAAACATGGGTGTTCAATAAACAGGTGGAGAGCAGAACACCAGTCAATTCAAGGAGCAAGGTCAAGCCAGCAGCTGTATCTGTCGCTGCAATAATCAAATCTGGCAGCATCTGCGCAGCTGTCCTGCCACCGGTGTTTACAAGTTGGAATCAGAAAGGCTAGGTAAGCTGACTGCAAAGTTTGTGCAGCAACTGTCTCAAATATATATGACTGGCTCCAGGCTATCCCATTAGTTCTCCACTTCCATGGACAGAGGACTTGTTCACAAATTTAGGGAGGGAAATAAAAAAGACAGAGTTAGCCTCTGGCTGAGAAAGGACACTTGAATGAGAAAAATCCTGGTATGGGAGTAACAGAACAGGGAAGGGGGAAATGAGAGAAACAGAAAACCACCAAATAAAGCCAGCAATGCTTTACAAGTAGCAGGGCTATAACATATGCTGAGCAGCACTTTTTAAACCAGAAGTATTCGTGAGAAATATGCTGAGAATTCAGACCAGGCTTTCTGATGCAAGTTTCCAGTCCAAGACATATTGCCATGCAAAGCCTATGTACTTTAAATGGAACCTTGTGACTTGTTTGTCTAACACAGTAATAGCTTAGCTCCAACCATCTCTTTTATGTATTACAAGATAACAAAAGGTTCTGTGATTTTAGGAAATTGAGCATATAAACATGGATAGTGTCAGTATATCCAGTGAATATTAAGTGCCCACTTTTATCTCCTAGTTTGATGTGTAAAGTTAACCAACTTAAACACATCGAAGAGGCTGCATTCACACACTTCCATTTTGCTAAGGATTTGTTGTATATGAAATGTTGGTATATTATTGTAATATCCCATTAAACACAACAGTAGGTAAATAGCAGGGATGCCCTGTTATATGTGAAGACTAACTCTGCCCTCAATTCCTTTTAGAGGAAAAACAACATTACAGATAAGACAAAAGGGAGTCCATACTGTCATACTGCTGGGTCTTTTTGAGGTTGGTGGTTGCACATAATGCTACACAGGTGTTTATTATTGTGCCTTTAAATTTGGAGCCTGACTTCTCATTGCTCCCAATTGCCTATTTTAATTACATATGTGTACAATGACCATGGTAATTCCTAAAAGAAAACAAAATAAATCATGTTCAATTTCAGAACTCTCTCACTTAATTCAAAGTCATGTCTTTGCTAAGTGAACCACTGACAATAATAAGGAAACCAGACAGCAGTTCACAAACTAATGTCTTTGTTCATGACTCTTAAGACCACATGGTTATTGCAATGGGGGGAGAAGGTGGGTTTCTTAGTAAGAAGCACATTGAGGCTGAGAACCAGAGGAGGAATAGAAGGTAGGCAGCTTATTTAAGAACAGTGGGAAGGAAACGAGAACTCCTGGAAACTAACACTGTAAGCCAAGTGCCACTTCTGCTGCTTCTGAGAATTAGAAAAGTAGCAGGTGAAATATTAGAATTAGAAAAACAGCATCAAGAAAACCTAGTTGACTGATCTTTCACAAACACCAATCAGATCATGCTCTGTGCCCACTCACGGCTCAGCAGTGGCTTCCCATCCAGGGCTGCCAGATAAAATATGGGATATCCAGTTAAACTGGACTCAGAGATAAACCATGAGTAATTGTTTTGTTTTTCAGAATAAGTACTCCACACATACTGCAGTCATATTTAAAACACCAAGAAATATTTATTGCTTATCAGAGAGTTTAACTGGGCATCCTGTGTTTTTATTTGCTAAATTTGCCAGTCAAATGGACTCAAACTCCCCATAAAGTATAATCCTCCTCTCCTTGCTTCTGATGTCGTTCCACTCCGCATCTCCAAATTCATCTCAGTCTGTGTGTTGCCTTGCTCACCATGCTTCGGGCACACTGACCACTGGGAGTGTGAGAATATGCCAAGCTACTTCCCACCTCAGAGCATTGGTTGCAAATCCTTCTCTCTATTTGTAATGCTTTCCCCCTGTTCTGAGCAGTTGGTTCCTTCTTATTTTCAGTTATCAGTTTAGATGTCATCTTCTTAGAGAGGCCTTCCCTAACTACAGCATCTAAAATAGGCTCTCCCTCTCACTTGACATACAAGTATAACAGTCCATAATTATCTTATTTTGTTTTACCTGTTTCTTAACTGTCTCCTTCACCATCATTCCAAGGACCAGTTCTGCCTCTTATGCCCTTGTGTCCCAAGCATTTAGCAATCTGCCTGTCACATATGAAATGCCTAGTAGTTCTTTAGGAAACAATAGAATTTTTATGTTTATATTTTCTTTGTTGATCTCAAATCATGTTTTGTTCACACATGTTATCATTTATTAGCATTTGTCCTGATCAAAGCAAAACACATTGCCTGCACAGAGAAGTCTCTACATGTGTTAAAGTGAGGATAAAAAGGACCACAAGGACAGAAGGATGGCCAAGAACTGGCCATCGACTGTAATATCTGAGGAAAAGTCCAGCCAGGCAAATAAATACTTGAAGAAAAATAATGTCTACCGTTTGATAGCCACTTCACACCTTTCTTTCTCTCCTAGCCATCATATGTAAATCACTTAGGCTGTGCCCACTCAGAATTCTTTTTTCTTCTTATATATCCTTCACGCCACATCTCCAAATAGTACTTTGCTGTTATATGATGCTTACAACATGAAAAAAGTCCAAATACTAAGTGTAGGGAACAATTTTCTTAAAAATATATGTACATACAAATGTATACACATACACACATATACATACACATACATTTCTTAGTATAAATCTCTCTCTAGTCATAGTCAAATAAAGCATTTTATATATGCAAATCTGAAATAAGTTACTGATTCTAAGGAATTTATCTGAGGGGGAAAAAACCCACCTTCATTTACTGAGAGGGGAACAAACAATGATTTTGTTCAATCACTGAGAACATTTATAAATATGCACTATTATAGATATTAAAATCAGTTTAACTTAATGATAACTTCATATATGAGATGCTTAGATCTTTTCAATAATAGAATTTACAAAAGTATTGGATTAGATTCAAGTTTCTTTTTAGACTCAAATGACAAGTTTGCAAACAAGTATTGGAAAGAAATAGGAACAGACAAAGGCAAAGAAGGAAGAAAGGTTATGCTGCATTAAATCACTTTAAATCACAAACTTAAAAAAAGAACCTGGAAAATGATTTTTTATGCTAAGATAAATGAAAGTGCCAAGGTCAGATGAGAAAAAAATATAAGGTCGCTCCTGACAAGTAAACGGAAGAACAAGTGTACATGTACCCTATGATCCTGTCATCAATGCAGTGACATTGCTGTGATATTAACCACCATCATCCCCTCCAGAAAACACTTCTGAGCATCATGGCTTTTAAATTATTAGGACCTCGATCTTAACGATGGAGCTAGAAACTTCATTATCTTGACAGCTGTACGTTATTTCCCCAAAGGATAATACTGAGAAACAGACATCAAGGAGTCTGCCTGATCTGCTCATTAATAATACCAAATGCAACGTTGACTGAGCACTTAGTAGGTATCAAGTACTTGGTGAGCAGAGAATAAAGTCCACAAGTGCTACCCTCTTTTGTTTGTTGTTGCTGGAGTTGTTTGTGCCTTAATATCTCATCAACAGCAAAATCTTTAAGTGAACAATTTTAAATTCCATCTTTAACTTCCCCAGACATAATGCCACTTCATTAACTGTTACTGGTGAGAAATGGATTCTTTAAATTAAGGCACCCATGAAGTGAGAACAGATTGCTTTGTTGCATACTCCAAATTCCCACTGAAGGTAATGCATGAACACTGACGCACGTGTGCACACACACACGTGTGTGTGTGTGTGTGTGTGTGTGTGTGTATGGGGGGGAGAGAGAGAGAGAGAGCGCATGTGTGTGAGCACAGAAAGGACAGTGCCTAACATAGGAGAAATAAAAATATCTTGTCACAATATGATTCTTTACAGAAGTAAAAAGAATAGATTACTCCTCTTTCAGAGTACCCCCGGCTATCTTTGTATACACCAGAAACATTTTTTTTCCTCCTTCTAGAAAGGGCCCCTTGACTATTGGTGCCTCTCTTCTCTTGACGCTGAAAAGCTCCAACACACCATCAGGGTTTTTCAGAAGGGATTTTATTGTCAGCTCCAGCTTGCAGTACAGGGAAGTGACATCTCGAGTGAGCCTCTGCTTGTCACTTTCCCCATACTTTGGCACACAGAAAAACACCTGTCAAACACTATCCTACACACATGGCTTCAAGGATAAGAAAAGAAGAAAAAAACACACTTTACTATGAAAGACTCTAACTAGAAAAGGCAAAGAGATGCCAACTGACAAATGTGCAGTGATAGGCTTTCTCCTTTCTAATTCCCTGATTTATTTCTGAGGTTCCTGGCCAATAATCTGAATCATCAATATGGCGCTACATAGAGTTCAAGTGCTTTAATATTTGTACCCCAAAAGCGATACTACAAACTGGGAGAAAAAAGAAGAGAGAAAATAAACATTTTCTAGGCATTAACTATGTGGCAAATACCGCATAAAATGGTTAGAAAACATCATTGATTTATTTTATCATGAGGAACAACATTTTGAAGGGGCATGCTTATAGGGAAGCAAAATTTAGCTTAGAGAAGTTAAGTGACTTGCTAAAAGTCACACAGCTCGCATTTGAGGAGAGGAAATTATAACTCAGATCTCATTCCAAATGTTACACTCATCCCAAACCACCATAAATCTCTTCAAGCAGCCTTTAGGATAATAAACAAGGTTTCTGAACAGTCCATAAGCATAATAATCAACTAGTAAACACTGACATGTGGGATAATTGCCAGACACTTAATAATGAATCCTGGCTTTACTGTATGGAAAGAGCTGTTCCATGTTCAATCCAACCTCTCATTTGTGTCCTCCAAAACCAACGTATGACTAGTCCACTTTTTCAGAAAGACAACTAAAAACACATCTCTGAAAGTGCCAACAGCATTATGTAATTTCCACATACAGGTTTCTTGAGGGATTGTGGAGTAGAAGGCTAGCACATGGTTCTGCTTTTCTCCTTAAATTCAACTTGGCTATAATTCTTCAGAGATATGCAGTGTGAAAGGATTCCACAGAGGACTTCCTCCAGAAATTCTGGAATAGATTAGAAATCTCAGATTGCTTCTAGTTCTATTACATTTGATCTATTTGGAACAAAGATTTTCTGCCTGAAAGCAACCATTTAATACATAATTGGGGGATAGGAAGGAGAGGAAGATAGGGGGCTTGCACATGTTCTCTTTCTCTCTCTCTCTGTCCCTCCCTCCCTCTCTCTCTCTCTCTCTCTCTCTCTCTCTCTCTCTCTCTCTCTCTTTCTTTCTGCCACTCCCACCACCCTCTCTGGATTCAGTTATTTGCAGGAAGTTCTTTACCAGAAAGCCTTCAGCACTCCTTACTCTGTTGCAAGTTCAGATGTTTCCTAACAACAGTACTTAGATTCTAAGCATATGCTTCTGACTTTTGATTCAAGTGCATTAACAGGCGGGTGTATGTTTTGCTCTGTTGTTCTTCCAGCCATCCCTCCTGCCAGCTGCTGAAATCATGCCACCACAGGTCTCAGTGTCATGCAGATTTTACACCCTCATACCAAGAAAGCAGAAGCATTTCTCAACTAGTTTTTGCTGGCTTGGCAGGAAGACAGAAATTGAAGATGAAAATCAAAATGAAAAGGATTTTTTTCATGGGAAGAAGCTAAAGCAGTTTGAAAGAGGGATAGGCACTTTTATCTTGGAAAGGGTATTTTCAGCATGGCAGATAGCAAGGCATGCTTTCCTTTCTCTCCTAGAGAATAGGACCCATCCAGCCAGTCATCTCTGGTTCATGGAAAGACATATAGTGGTCAAGGTCCTAGAGGTCACTCTCCTTCAGAGTCTTGCCATTCTTGCCTGATGGTTTGCAAATCCATGTCCTGGGCACTCCAGGTCTTATGTTTTGTTTTCCCCACACTATAAGAGAAACAAGCCCTCTACTAAGTACTTCTTCACTCTTCTCATGGCTGGGAGTTTTGGGAAGAGGGAGAGTAGCTGATAAGGGAAGAAATGGTATTCACTTTCTGAATACCTACTATGTACCAGGCAAGTCATTTCCTATGCCTTTTTTCACATTAACCTTGAAACAGACCTTTAAAAGATATTATTATGTTCATATTACTAATGACAAAGAAGAGATTTACAAAAGTTAATTAAAAAGACAATGGTAATATGTACAGTTACTAAGTAGAGCACTAGAGGTTCTGGAATGTAAACTCTGCCTGAGCTGTTGCTTCTGAGTCTTCCCACACCACCAACCTGAATCACCATACATTTTCTTTACTAGGTAGCCTGGTTTAATATGCTATTCTTTGCATAAACAAAATGTGATACACACAAACATGTATACATACAGCAGAATACTATTCATTCTGAAAAATGAAGGAAATTCTGATACATTTTATAACATGGAACCTTGAAAATATCACACTAAGTTAAATAAGTCAGATGCAAAAGGACACATATTGTATGATTCCACTTAAATAGGGCACTTAGATTAAAGTCACAGACACAAAAAGTACTATAGAGGTTACCAATAGCTGGGGGGTGGAGGGACTAGGGAGTTACTTATTAATGGGTATCTATTTTATATTTGGGATGATGAAAGAGTTCTGGAAATGGTAATTTCCCAATGCCACTTGCATAAAATTGCAAATATGCTCAATGGCACTGAACAGTATGCTTAAAAATAAATAGCACGATCAAATTATAAAACTCTCTCACATTGACACAAAAAATGTCATATAAAATACAACAAAATGTTCTTAATTGAGAAATGGGAAACATAGACTACATGGCAAGCGCTTAGGCAGAAAGGTTATGGTACAGAGATACCATGATGGCCAAGTTCAAGTTGATCTTCTGAAGGCACAAGAACTGAGTATGCAAAGAATCAAGGTAGAATATACCAGAAACTTTCTGTGACCATGAAGTTCATAAATGAGGACTGCATAGAGCTTCCTTAGTTTTAGCTGCTTTCTCCTGCCAGTGGAAGGCTCTATGCAAACTTGCAAATTATCTCTCTTTATAAAATGCTAGTAACTACTCCTTGAATATAAAGTAGTGTAACTTCAACATTACCTCAGTAGGCAGGTGGTCACATAATGTGCCATCCACAGAGAGCAACTTCAAGTCTCAGATTCCATGATCATGATTCCCTTAATAGACTACATGACCAGATATATGGAGAAAAATGGGTACTGTCTAATATCTTCTTATTGTTAGAAATCTGGCCATAGGAAAGTGCTATCTTTAACTTTGGGGAAACTCTACAATTTGCTTGAGTCATAAAATGAAGAACACTAGAAAGTAGAATTAGCATTAAAATAAGAGGCTTGCTGAAACCCATCCTTATATTACATAAGCATTTTTTTCTCTGTAGAGAAATATTCTTCAATTCAAAAAGCAACTTTCTAGCCAAAAATCAAATTTAGGGCCTCCCTGGTGGCGCAACGGGTTAACTCTCAGCACTGTGAAGCTATCCGCAGCCACTGCAGCACGGAGTTCAATCCCCTGCCAGGGAGCTTCCCACATGGCGTGGCAGTCCTCGCCTGCCTTGCCCACTGCTCCCCTCAGCAGTGTACTTCAGTAGATCCACCTGTTCTGCTCTCCACTCTGTCTCTGGTGAATCCTCTCAACCCCCACCTCTGGCCTAAACCCCAGATCTTATATGCATAAATAAATTAATCTTTAAAAAATAAAAATCAAATTTAAATGAATTTAGATCACAGAATCAATACTTGGGGATGAGCTAAGGATCACTAAATCTTGTGTTATTGTCTGTAGAAAGCTATCTTTTTAAATATGCATCACATAATACTCTCTTTGTTTCTAAGAACTTTAGTCGAATCCTGCCAACATGTGGTTTATGTAATGATTAATTTGTTGTATTACCTGCTTTATATGTCAGAAATATTGGAAAGCATATTAACTAATCTTGGTAAACTGTTTTGTACATTTTTTTCCTATAAAGTATACTACCCACTTTGAATAAGTTACATGAAAATGACTGAACATCTGGGAAGAAAGTAATTTATTTGGAGAAAAATGACATTTTTAGTTATAAGGAATCAATATGCAATTGTCTTGGTCATTTCCAAATTTTAACAATGTAATAACAATGTAGTAAAAACAATGTAATACCCCCCAAAAAATATGAAACAAAAATTATTTTTTTTCTTTCGTTTTCCCTTCATTTTTTAAACTAAATAGTACTTGTTGAATACAAGTACTGAAAGATAAATCTGAACCATAAACGTTGTTTTGATTTCCTCTGTCAATTACTTCCTGCAAAAATGCACTGTGGCAATTCTATTTAGAATCCCCCCAAATAGATGCTTTTTGTTTTTGAAAACTGCAAATGAGTGTGGAGTGAATGTATGTAGGAGCTAAGATCTGAATGCATGAGAACTCCACCTCTGAATCTAGGGAAGGGCTTTTTCACCCAGTAGAAATCAAGGGGCCAACTATTAGTTGGTACACACAATGCCTAAGTGTTGGCTGCAATGCTCTGCTCAGACCCACAACTCCATTGAAATCTGTCACTTTCAAGAGTGCAAATAACAGAAGGAGGAAAGAGTACCAGAGCGAGGCATTCTGTAACAAAAGCCCAGTGGATTCCTACCTTTCATCTAAGAAACTTAAAAGACTTAAGAGCAGATCCATAGCCGCTATGCAGTCAAAGGACCTATGCAAAATCACAGGGACTCTGAGTAAGAATTGGAACGTGACGATCCCAGGCCCTGCCCTCTAACCTTAAGTCTGCATCACATAACGCCTGTTAAGAAACTCTGAAAGGCCTACAATTTTCACTCCCATTTGACTCTCACTGCTGCAGAGTTGGCTTGTAGAGATGGATATCTGACTAAGCTAGGTTTCCCTTTTTATGCTCACTCTCTCAAGAACTGAGAATTTTTCACATTCCAAAATAAAATGCAAACCGAGAGCATTTTATATTTTTGCATTTCATTTCCCTGTTTTGTCAGTGAGTAATTATAGCAAATAAAATATTGCAGCTGAATGTAAATTGTTAGGCAACCAGATCACACCAGCATATTTTTCTTCCACAAGTTTTACATCATAGCATGTTAAATATTAAAATATTGCAAGTCAAGTAAACAGAGGGTTCTTTGCTCAAAGCATTAATTTTAAACAAACACTTCACTGTTATTCAGATCAGATGGTAGGAAACAAATGATGCTTTCTTTCAAACAAGGTGAATATATCCTCTGGAGGGAGAGTAGACAGGAGAATCACATAGAAATGAGGGCATTTATGACACCAGAAATGAATTTCAATGAGAAGAACAGGAAGAAAATTCATGTGTTGGAGAGAAAGGAAAACAAAGATTACAAAAGGGAATTTGGAAAAGAGCAAGAAATGAGAAAGATTGATTTATCCCAAGAAGAAAGAAAAGGAGATATGTCCCTTGTTAGTACACAAAAACCTAACTCAAAGTAAGGCAGGTAGGAAAAAAATCAAACACTTTCTTATATAGTGAATTTTAGTTTCCTTAGGGCGGTTACAAGGAAGAATGACGGGTGTATTTCAGATCTAGAAAAGATTACCAATCAATAAAATGTCAATCAGTAGGCATTGACTGTGTATCTAATATGTGCTCAGTGGCCAAAAAGAAAATGAAACACGGTCTTTTCCTGAGATACTTTGCCATGGGGCTAAGAAAAGAAAGTATTGAAACAATGAATAATAAGAATGTATATTTCACACTTGGGGTTAATAAAAGTCAGAATCTACAATTCAATGACACTGACCATCAGAATGAGTTAGAGTCACAGTTATAACACAGCTATTTTCTGAGCATCACCTACTTCCAATCCTATGCTAATAATGCCTGCCATTTATGGATTAAAACAATCCATTAAGAATTACCCCCTTTAGATTACCAAGGGAAATAATTTGCTGTGTTACACAGCAAATGGTAGGACCTTAATTTAACTCCAGATCCCTCATTCCCAAAGGTCATGCTCTTTCCTTGACAAAAGTGCTGGAATTAGCCAGAGTAGTCCTTCCTCTCATAATCCTTACAGCCAAATAACAACTAATTAAAACAAAAACAAAAACGAGAGCTGCTTGGGAAATGTTCTTTGTAAGGGAGAGTCCCAGCGTGGTGAAAGGCACGAACTTGTAATGAGATGGAGGCTTTTTGTGATCTTTTAAATAACCTTAAAAATTTATTTGGGAGAACATATAATATTTGCTTGAACAGTAAAGCCTTTAAACAACCTCAGAGTTGAGGATCAAAGGGCTTGGATGCTGGTGACCATAAAGAAGGTCCTTCTTCACAGAAGAAGATAGAAGTTTTCCACAGAGATGAAGGGGTACCTAGGAAGGGGACTGTGATAAATAAATGTGGACAATGGGTATCATGTTGAATGGGGGCAAAACGCTGTAAGGCAGATGGGGAGAGGAATCAGGCAAATTCACTAAGAGGATGGAGAGAAATTTAAATTTTCATTAACTGTTGGAAATGAGTATTGAGGTCGATTCAAGTTGCATCTCCATAGAGTGAAAAGGCCCTCCCTCACATCTGGTATACAGGATCAATTCTCTAGAATTATGGTACATTCCTTGACAATTATTTGATAATACTGAACATAAACAAAACCATCACCATCATGTTGCTTTTGAAGAAATTGTCATTCCCCTTTCTTCGACTCTTTCATATGACCATGCCATATGAAATCTCTGTAATTAGGAAAACAGTCTCACCACAGAGCCAGAATGATGACTTCCCCGTGTTCACCAAAACTCAACAGTCTCCCTTCTTCTCAGAGAAACAATATAGGCAAAACCCCAGAACACTTGCTAAATAAAATCAACCTAAAACACATGCTATTCTTTTATTTTTTTTTAAAAGAAAGCTGCTGAGAGATAAAACAAGGAAATCGAGGGAAAGGAATGAACAAGAGATTTTTCTCATACCTAGTATTTATAAGGAAAATATGGTGCAGCCTTTCGTGGATGTGGGGCATTTGGCAATCAGAATGGTAAATTTGCATATCCTTCAACCCAGCAAATTCATTACTAAGAATGTTCCCTACAGATCTATAAGAATGACAGATTGTAAGAATATGCCTAAATAATGTGCAAGAATGTTCTTTGTAGCACTACCACATTAAAAAAAAAACTGGAAAGAACCCATATGCATCAAATAGATCAAATATATTTTGAGTCAGTACAAAGCAATGTGTAGAACCCTTAAAAAGAATGTGGTGGGTCTGCTCTTCAAGTTATGCTATGATGCAAAAAAGCAAGGTGTGAAGAGAATGTATTTTGTGTAATTTAAATAAGGTTTTACGAAGTTCTGTGTGTATCATTTCATTTAGATGTTGATAATAATTTCTTTTTGTAAATAGTTACAGAAGAAGCTTCTCAATGGTAGTATTTGGGGGAAAAGGTCAATAGATCAGTGGAGAAGGAAAGGAGACTTTCACTTTTCTTCTTTTAACTTTCTTCTTTGTTTGGGTTTTTATGATATTTATGTGTGTTTTGATGAAGAAAATAAATAATACAAATAAAATATGAAGGTATGGGGGGCAAGGTTAGACAAAGCTTACTTTCTGAACCAGCGATAGAACAGGACCCCAATGCTAGTAGCTACAACTGACTTGGATTTATAAAGTGGACATGAGTCAAAGCAAAGTGTGCACGTGCATGTATACATGTGTGCACACAAAAGCAAGTGCACTTTGCTTTGTGAGTACACACAGAGACACACAATTAGAAAATAAGAATGCAGGAGATCTGTGTGACAACATATGAGTCAAAGCATATTTAATATTCTCAGAATAGTCCAATTATAGTTTGTATTAATACTCTTATATTGCACTTTAATCAATTCCACAATTAGTTATCAATTGCCTGATACAATGACAAGTACCATATTAGGCATTTCATAAGCACACTCATTTATTTCTCATCAAAAAAGTCACTGGTTAACATTGTAATGTTTTAATTGCATATGAAGAAACTGATTATTAGGGATATGAGGTCGCTTCTCTAAGTCACTTATCTGGCAAGTGACAGAAGGGGATTCAAATGAAAACAAAGAAGGCTTTGAAGTTATGATAACACACTGAAATCATTCCTCAGCTTGACTATTCAGTAGAACACATATTAGGCAGATATAGAACAACTCACAGATGAAAGGCTTTCCACATGTTAACTAAGAAGTTTTGAAAAATGAGAACCATTAAAGTATCTGAGATCTGATATATTTATCTGTGTCTATATCTATATCTATATAGCCATGATGCAGAGACAGAATGCATTAGAATGTGTAACTGCCTTTTGAGCTCTAACATTATATGTTAAGAGAACGGGCTCTCGGGTCAGCCACCTTGGGGTGAATACTGACTCAATCTCCTTAAATCATCAAGTGATAGTTACTTGTCCCTAGCCCTATTTCTTTCCTATGTAAAATGGACAGAATAATGGTGCCAATCTTACCAAAATATGGTGAGAACTCAGGGGATCATGTATATTAAGTACTTAATGTACCTAGAATTATAAAGTTCTTAATCATCATAAAGGCATCTGAGAAATCCTAGAATATCACAGCAGAAAAAATATCCTAAAACATAGATAGCCCCTGGTCAAGACTTTGTTTTATACAAAAAAAAAGTGAAATCTGGTCAGATATAAGATGCCACTCAAGACTTGTAGGTTTGTATTTTGTTTGAATGGCATCTCTACAAAATTTCCCATAACAGGAACTTTCGTCTTTGACCCTTTTCTCTTCTGCTTATCTCCATCCCCTGACAGAATAACCATTCACTTTCCCAGCCCCTCCAGAAGCCAAATGTGTCTATCACAATAATGTTCTTGCCAATGAGAAATTAACAAAAGTCTGTTGGGAAGTAATCTGGGCAACTGTATGTACTGCCAATAAAAAGATTAGATGAAGTTGGTTCTACTCCTCTCCTTTTCTTTCTGCCATGATTTTGATGAAGATTCCAAAATATAGGACAGTCATTTTGAAAAGGAGCAGATGAAAAAAAAAATGTAGGTGCTGGGTGCTGCCTACTTCCAGGAGGACTTCTCATAGCATTAAAACACACACACACACACACACACACACACACACACACACACCAAACAAACAAACAAAAAACTATTAAATTTTATCATTAATTTCTTTCTTTTTTTTAAGATTTATTTTTTATTTATACATACAAGCTGGGGTACAGGCCAGAGGCATGGGGCAGCGAGAGGGTTCACCAGAGACAGATCGGGTAGCAGAACAGGCAGATCAGAAATACACTGCTGAGGGGAGCACGGGCAAGGCAGGAGAGGTCTGCTGCGCCATGTGGGATTCTCCCTGGCTGGGCGTCGAACTCGCGTTGCCACTGCCGACAGCTCCACAGCACAGTGCTTAACTGCTGCACCACCAGGGAGGCCCTGTCATTAATTTCTTAAACAGTAAAAAGAAAAAAAAGAAACCCTTTCACCTCATGGAGACTGAAGCCCACATTATTGGAAGACCAATGGATCAATGAAGAGATCAAAGAAGAAATTAAAAAAATATATAGAAATGAATGACACCGAAGGCACAACCTTCCAGAACATTTGGGACACAGCAAAAGCAGTAATAAGAGGAAAACATATAGCATTACAAGCTCACATCAAGAAACAAGAAACAACTCAAAGAAACAATCTAATCTCACATCTCAAAGAACTAGAAAATGAACAACAAAAAACCCCAAAAGCCAGCTTAAGAAAGGAAATAATAAAAATCAAAGCATAACTAAATGAAATGGAAATAAAGAAAACAATCCAGAAGATCAACAAAACCAAAAGCTGGTTCTTTGAAAAAATAAACAAAATAGACAAACCACTAGCCAGGCTTACAAAGAAAAAATGGGAGAAAACACAAATAAATAGGATGATAAATGCAAGAGGAGAAATCACAACAGACACAGCAAAAATCAAAAGAATAATCAGAGATTACTATGAACAGCTACACGGAAACAAATTCAACAACCTAGAGGAAATGGACAAATTCCTAGAACTATACAATCACCCAAAACTAGATAAAGAAGATATAGAACACCTAAACAGACCAATCACAAGTAGTGAAATTGAAACAGTCATCAAAAACCTCCCCAAAAACAAAGACCCAGGACCAGACGGTTTCACAAACGAATTCTACCAAACATTCAAAAACGAAATAGTCCCTATATTACACACTCTCAAAAAAATCGAGAAGGAAGGAGTACTACCAAACACATTCTATGAAGCAAACATTACTCTAATACCAAAACCAAACAAAGATAACACACAAAAAAGAAAACTACAGACCAATCTCTTTAATGAACACTGATGCAAAAATATTTAACAAAATCTTAGTCAACAGGATCCAACAATGCATCCAAATACAACACGACAAAGTGGGATTTATCCCAGGGACACGAGGATGATTCAACATCTGAAAATCAATCAATGTCATCCAACACATCAACAAAAAGAAAAACAAAGACCATATGATCATATCAATAGATGCTGAGAAAGCATTTGACAAAGTGCAGCATCCATTTATGATAAAAGCCCTTGAAATCCTTGGGATAGAAGGAACATACCTCAACATAATAAAAGCCATATACGACAAACCCACAGCCAACAGTATCCTCAATGGTGAGAAGCTGAAGGCCTTTCCACTAAGATCAGGAACAAGGCAAGGATGTCCACTCTCACCATTGCTTTTCAATATAATACTGGAAGTCCTTGCCAGAGCAATAAGACAAGAGAAAGACATCCAAGGAATCCAAATAGGAAAAGAAGAAATTAAACTGTCTCTGTTTGCAGACGATATGATCATATATATACAAAACCCTAAAAACTCCATAGAAAAACTACTCAAAATTATAGACCAGTTCAGTAAAGTAGCAGGATACAAAATCAATGCATAAAAATCAGTAGCTTTCCTATATGCAAACACCCCATCTGAAGAAGAAGAAATTAAGAAATCCATCCCCTTCAAAATCGAAACCAAAAAAATCAAATATCTGGGAATAAATCTAACAAAAGACGTAAAAGACTTAAACAAAGAAAACTACAAAACACTGTTGAAAGAAATACAAGAAGACACAAGGAAATGGAAAGACATCCCTGCTCATGGATTGGAAGGATTAACATTATCAAAATGGCAATCCTACCAAAAGCAATTTACAGATTCAATGCTATTCCAATAAAAATCTCAATGACATTCTTCAAAGAAATAGATCAAATACTGATGAAATTCATATGGAACCACAAAAAGCCCCATATAGCTAAAGCCCTCCTGACTAAAAAGAAATAAAATGGAGGAATTTCACTCCCTGATTTCAAACTATACTACAAAGCCGCAATAACTAAAACAGCACGGTACTCGAACAAAAACAGACACAGAGACCAATGGAACCGAATAGAATACCCAGAATTAAAGCCGCATATCTATGAACAACTAATCTTTGACAAAGGAGCAAAGAAAATGCAGTGGAACAAGGACAGTTTATTCAATAAATGGTGCTGGGAAAACTGGACAGCCACATGCAAAAAAATGAAGCTAGACTACTACCTCACACCCTGCACAAAAACCACCTCAAAATGGATAAAAGACCTAGACATAAGACCTGAAACCATAAAATGTATAGAAGAAAATATAGGCAAAACTCTACACGATATACATCTCAGCAAAATCTTTAAGGACACATCCCCCAAAGCGAAGGAAGTGAAGGACAAGATAAACAGGTGGGATTACATCAAAACAAAAAGCTGCTGTACAGCAAAAGAGACATTAACCAAAACAAATAGACACCCTACCAACTGGGAAAAGATCTTTGCACACAATACATCTGGTAAAGGACTGATAACAAATATTTACAAGGAACTCACACAACTCAACAAAAACAAAGCTAACAATCCAGTCAAAAAATGGGCAGAAGAACTAAAAAGGCACTTCTCCAAAGAAGAAAAGCAAATGGCCAACAGATACATGAAAACATGCTCAACATCACTTATAATCAAGGAAATGCATATCAAAACTACTAGGAGATACCACCTCACACCTGTGAGGATGGCACACATTAAAAATATAGGCAACAACAAATGCTGGAAAGGATGTGGAGAAAAAGGAACTCTTCTACATTGCTGGTGGGAATGTGAACTGGTCCAACCACTATGGAAAGCTGTATGGCGATTCCTCAGACTGCTAAACATGGAGCTTCCATACGACCCAGCAATACCACTTTTGGGAATCTACCCAAAGGACACAAAAACACTAATCCGAAAGGATACATGCACCCGTATGTTCATTGCGGCACTGTTCACAATAGCAAAGGTATGGAAGCAGCCCAGATGTCCAAAACTAGATGACTGGATCAAGAAGATGCAGTACATATATGCAATGGAATACTATTCAGCATTCAAAGAAGATAAACACATGCAATTTGCAGCGACATGGATGGAATTAGAGGGGATCATACTCAGCGAAACAAGCCAGAAAGAAAGAGAAAAATATCGAATGGTTTCACTTATAACAGGACTATAAGGAAACCAAATAGGAGAGACACTTGGGGGTGGGGGGGAGAGGGGGAGGATAAGGGCACAAAATGGAGTAGAAAAGGACACAAGGGACCACGGTGATGGATCACGGGTGAATTGGTGGTGGGTTACCCAAGGGGAATACAAAATGTAAAAGATATAAATAACAATAAAAATATATATTTAAAAAATTAAATAAATAAATAAATTTTATCATTAATTTCTACTAATTAAAGCACTTTGTCAATATCTCTATCTCTATATTATATTCTCAAGCCTACAAGGACATAAGTACATGTTCGAGTCATTGGAATGAGACAAAGATTTCCACTCTTCTGGCCCTATTCTCCTTCTCTCTACAGATCTCCACATAACTGTTGGTCAGACAATAACATGCCACCTTGTATTGTTAACTAATTGTTATAGGTTAGATTTTATTTCTTGATCGGGTTAAATGCTAGTGGGTATTCACAAAGATTTTTACAATATTTTCCTAGTCACACTTAGTGCCTATAACAGTAGCAGATACTACAAATTTTTTTATCAAGTGCTATAATACAGACACACTGAATCCAATCTTCTAGCCCCACTATAAGAACAGCTCAAGAAAAAGGCACAGTAGCTAAGAGCACCTAAACCTGGCAGAGACTAGTCTATGACTAAGTCTCTAATCATCTATTCAGATAATTCAGTATGAAGTTTGAAATGATAAAGAGTACGTTTATATCTGAGAGAATGGTCCTTATGGGTTAATTTTGCTATACACACATGGAAGTTTACTCAGGGCCTACACTCTGGCAGTCACATAAAAGCATCTTCACAAATATATGATGAGTGAATAAACATGCATTCACATACAGATGGCAAGAAAATTCACGATGAATGAGTGCAATTTTTTTCCTAAGGAAAGACAATCTTACTAAAATGGGCAGATGGGCAGTCATAACTCCACATTATGATTTAACCCAGGAAAAGTGCCTTTGCTTTTTCCTTACACTTTGTGCAAAGTAAAGGGCTTATTAGTCACATTTGTCAAGAGACCCCATAGGTAGTGCCTGGCTCAGCACTGCTTAACTTATCAATTGCTTTTGTTGTTTGGTGGATATTGATCTGGGAAGACCTTGGATCTTGCTAAAGTCACTTGTACAGCAACGTCTCACTTTTTCTTTTTAGCGAACATGAAGGCTCAAGTGTTGAGGGTTTTGGGAATTTCCCACTGACAGTCCCTTCCATCATTAAATGCCCAGTTAGAGTTTCTTATCTAGATGAATGTTCCAATTTAACCAACAAATTCTTGCCTACACCTAACAGTGGCAGCAGGTTTAAGTCAAAACTTTCAGAGGCAGCAAGGGATATAGAAAATGGTCTGAGGAGGCACAAATTTGTTTCATTTTTTTCACTTTCATTCATTTGTTTGCTTGTTTTTCATTCCAAAACATTTATTGATAGATCCCAATGTCTACTTCTAAGCTTAAAATGTTGTTTGCTTTCCTGTAGGGACATATCTTCCCTAACTTTTCTCAATAGCACAGTGTAAATAATCCTAAATCTGCATCCAAAGTATCCAGCATTAGACTGATCCTGAGAACAGAAAAAGAATAATGATAGTGACAGTGGAAAACTCTAGTCCATGGAGTTTGAAATAAGTATTTTTATAATGGAAAGTATTTATATATTAATTGTGATATAAAAATATACAAATAGTGTGATGTAATAGCAGTTTATGTCATACTTTATTAAAGTTTAATTCCAACTTGTTCGAATTCATGACAAAACACCAAACCATTTTCCAGATAGCATCCCTAACTTTACCTTTTTATGTCTACTTGCTCTGACAACATACGGAGAGGTGCACTATGTAAAGCAAGCTCTGGGATATAGCAGGCCCAGGAAAAGGCAGGTGAAGGCCCTGCCCCTATGAAACTTTAGTCCAAGATGGTAAAAGAAGCAAGCATTTTAGAGAGATTTTCAGATTAATGGTTATATTCCTGTTAAATAATTCAATTAATTGCAACAATTTGAACCCTAGGGCAGAGGGAGAGGTTTGCTGGGATTCCACTGAAGCTCCTTCTCAGAGACATTCTGTGCTGCCCAGTTCATTCCCTATCTATCAAATATTCATCCTCCTCACCCATCAATCAACTTAGGTTCCTTCAAACAGAATCCATAAAATAATGGTACTTTATATCTGTAGAAGGGTTTGCACCTTTCCAAACACTTTTGCATACACAGTGTCCTGAGGGAGTTATGATTATCATGGGAAGCTAGATAATAAAAATGTATGATATAAAATCCTTCTTCCTGACATATACTTCCCTCTGCTCTTTATTTGCCCAACTTGTTCTTCTCCTTTCGCTCACGGTTAGTTGCCACCTCTTCCAGGTAGCATTCCAGGCTAGTTTAGGATCCCTCTTGCACACTGCTATTGTGTCCAATTGTTTCCTTATGGCGAACTCTCAAAACCTGATGATAATGTTATTTTGCAAATACCAAATTGGTGTTTCTGTCCATGGCACTGGGTCAGGAATAAGATCCTGAATCTGACCCCACAATGACCCACCAGTAGAGGAAGATCTGATATCAGTATTTTTAAAAGCTGTTCAAGTGTTCAGAAGCAGATCATCCTAAGAAATGATAATGGGAGTGTGTACCTCATGTACTTATATTACTGGGCATTGTAGCAACAGCTTGTAACAGTCTCTGGTACATTGTTGATGCCCAATAAAGAGTTGTGCCTTCATCCACTGGTTCTTCCAACAAATACTTAGTGATCACCTTCTATATACCAGACTTCTGGTAACTGATGAGTGAAATGAACTCATTAATTGATAGTTAATTAATTATTTGGTAAAATTAACTTCCAGACTTCATTGATAAGGTCATATTACTATGTAGTTTTCATTACTAATATTTTGGGGTGGGGGTACCTGACACCCGAAGGGAACCAATTGACATATGTCTCTGTGTCCTATGACGGGCTGGTTGGAGAATACCAACAATGGTTTGGGAGCTTCTGTCATGCACCTTAGTCTCCAATGTTCCAAAACTTTGGGAATGACAGCAATAGGCTCCCACTGCTCAGCTCTGTGAACAGGTGAGATTCAAGCTGCGTGAGATCACTGCAGGCTGAGACATAAGAGACCCCCACCAGCATAAGGAGACAGTCAGCGAGACAGAGAGAATTACAGTAGGGTTTACATGGGTTTCCTTCCTCCTTTATTCTTTAAGTAAAATCCTTAAAACTTGCTTTTGAAATAGTTACAAGGCATTGTTCTTAATTTGCAAGGGTTCAGCTAAAATCTGCTGTTGTGTGCTGTCTCCTGGGCAAAGACAGGAGCCGTTCCTTCAGATCCACCCACATTACAACATGAAGACTAGCGATAGCTAGCAATGGCCCTTTTGCTCTGGGACTCCATAAGAAAAATCTCTTGTTGAGTTTTATGTCTGCTTTCTCATCGTCCACAAAGCTCTTTCTCATCTGTTCCTGCCTATATTTCCAATCTAAACCATTGCATTCTCTTCCTTGCTTACCATGTTCTCCTTTTTTTCTGTCCAATAGAGAAACATGAGCTAGGCACTGAGCAACTATATTGTAGCTTCCCAAATTGAGATGCAGCAGACGTGTAAAATACAAAATATATTTTAAAGACAGTATGAGAAAGCAGTATGAGAAAATGCAAAAGATTCCCATAAATAATTTTACATTGATTATCTTGAAATGAAACTTTGGGTATAAGAAATTTAATAGAATACATTATTGAGATTAATTTCATCAGCTTCACTATTTTTTTAACCATGGTTACTAGAAAAATTAAACTTGCACATGTGGCTAGCATAGAATAGCACAAACTTCTTGATGACCTCTTCATTTCTTTATTATGAAAAGCATTTACTGTCTTGGTTCTTACCTTCAACTGGAAGATTCTGTTTCTACACACGGCATGCCTGCTGTTTACACTTTCAAATGCAGCTTTTTAGCAGCTCTGGAGTCAGACTCTCCCTACACATTGTGTATCTCACTTATTTTCTATCCCAACCTGTTTAGATTTTTCTTCATGCTAACCATAAGCTGTTACTCTTGTACAAGTGGTTCATGACTGTTTTGTCTGTCTGCCTCCTCAACAGAAACTCTGGAGGCAAAGGCAATGCCTACTATGTCTTGTTCTCTTTGGTGTTTTCAGAACTAATTGGTCTTGAAATCTTTTTTATTTGAACTTAATCATCATTGTAAGTGAAGGACACATACAAAACAACAAAACTGAGTTTTTCTGGCAGAAGTGGAAAGCAGCAGTGGTAAGGAACCTGGCTTGATAAGCCCTCCTTGCTCCCACTTGGAAAGAGCTCTCCAGGCAGCAGCCCATTCCTTGTAGAAACTCAGGGACTTGTCATTTTTAAAATACCACCACCCTAGAGCAATTTGCAAACTCTGCACTCTGCATCAGGGGCTGCCACCCAGGAGATCTGCAGATAGGTACAAGCTGAGGCAATTTATTAATTAGTATGTTTCACAAGGAAAAACACTAATTGGGTCACTAACATTAATATTTCTTATAAACATGCCTCCCCAATATGATATTCAGGCACCATGCAGACCCACTGAATCAGGGCCTCAAGGGACCTTCCTCAGATTGCATTTTAATCAGACTCCTAAGCAGTTTTAATGTGCACCAATGTTTGAGAGGCTCCGCGACTCTCCTAAGGGCAAACCATTCCTGAGAGAAGAGAAAGGGCATGGGGACAGATAGGAGAAACTAAACTTCCCTGACTTCCTATAGTGGGGAAAGTTAAAAGTGGTTGCCCTTGTGGTACATTCATAATTAGAAAGGCAAGACAATACCTTTTAGGAGAGACTTAAGTTTATAAGCAAGGTCCCTAAAATCAGATGGGAGCACATGCCAGCAGAAAGGTATCTTGGACTGAAAGTGAGCTCCTGGAATCTGAGGGGAGAACAAGTCAGAGAACATGTTTCCTTTGTTTCTTGGGTCTCTACTCATCAGACACGCATATGAGCCTTTTATCTTCTGTTTTTTGAGTTCCTTTGCACATTGTGTATTAATACTTTTGCTGTTAGTTGGGCAACTAAAACCAGCCCAGACTGTGCAACTGCTTTTCCCTGGGACAGAGCTCAGGGTCACCCGACCCATCCATGAAGCACTTTCCTATCCTCTGAGTCTCGAGCAGTTGAGACAGGGACAGAAGTGCAGAAAACACACACAATCAGAGGAAAGAAAGTCCTTTCTTATATATCAATGAGTGACTGAACAGGTAGGGAAAATAAGCAAACAAAGTCAACCTGGACTCCTCATAAAACTGCATTTCTCTAAGCTTGTGGTGCATCCTGCATATACCCCTTGATGGCACATACTTTCTAAATTGCAAGTAAAAATACCAACTCCTCTACCACGACAGTAATTCATGAGAGCAGCAGCTCACAATCCACAGTTTTCTCTGTGCCAACCACTGTCCCAAGGACTTTAAGCATATTACCTCATTTCATCTTCTCAATAGCCAATGAAAAAAATACTACTTTGATCCTCTTTTAAAGGTGGGGAAATTAAGTTACACTGGAGACAATTAAAGTAACTTGCCCAAGGTCCAGTAGGTGGAGTTGTGAGACATTCTTCATGTGCTAAAGCCTACAGCTTGAGTGACTCACTCACTTTGTGTGTGTGTTAGGGGCTTTGGCAAGTACACTGCAAGCTTTTAATTGTTATGCCACTCCTGTTAGGAAAGCGGGATCATTGCTATTTTTATAAAAGTGGAAACTGAGGCACACAGAGGTTAAGTAATTTGTTCAAGGTCATTCAGCTAAGAGACAGTGGAGCTGTGATAAAACCAGGCTCCCTTGTGGCCCATCACCTAGAATGCATCACACAACCAATAGGTTCTGAAGAAATGAATTAATGAATGTCCTCAAAGCTGGTACTCTTATTCAGTGAGGAATGAAAACAAAATAAACAAAAGCTAAGACCCCTGGCATTCTCATTCAATCCATATTAAATCTGTCCCAGGACAGATTTTTCCCTCACCCCAACTGCTCCATCTCCCCCCATTTCTAGTCAACCCAGGACCATGCCCAATTATCTAGTCAACCCAGGACCATGCTCTTGGGGAAACTTAATACCTAAAAGTCCCATCTTGCAAGAGTCTGGAAAAGGAGACAAAGAGGGAGCTATAACACTTTCACAGCAAAACAAAAAACCCAGCCAAGCCAGCAACAGAAACAATAACACCAAAGAATTTGTCCATACCTAATCATGTACCAGGCACTGCTGAATACATTTACTTAATCTTTTAAGTAATTCTAAGATAGCCAATGTCATTATCACCATTAAAGGGATGGAGAAACAGAGACCAGAAATGATCAAGTGGCTCTTGCCCAATGTCACAGAGCTAGTAGCTGACAGGCCAGGATTCAAACTCACTCTACCTGATCTCAAGCTTGTACTCCTAACCTTGTCAGCATACACCACTCTACTTCTTCAGTAGCACCCTCTACTGACGGTGTCCAGCCTCGTCAATTCAGGACGTAATACTTTCTTCATCACTCATGATTTCATCTACAACTGCCTTCTCTTCCAGGCTATACCGGTTGCTGCTTGAGGGGAGACATTCAGTCACCTCCCTTACCAATCTGTCCTATGTGGATTCAACCTACCATATTCTAAACTCATGGTCCGTATACAGTCCATGGATAACTGTATCTATCATACTACTAAATCTCAGGGAATAACAGGAGCTGCAATTACTTATATATTCAGAAAAGAAGATCCCAACTCCAATCATCCAGGGTTGAAACTAGGTCTTCTTTCCTATTGGAGGAAATTTCTGCAGGTGTGAGCAATTAAAAATTTAAACATTAATTAACAACTCAAGGGACTGTGCTAGTAAGTCACTTGCTAACTACACAGGCAAATATTGTGCCCCCCCACCAATGTTTGAAAATAAGGTCCCTTGAGCATAGTAAGTAGTAGGGGCCATCTCCTCAAGATGCAAGGGTATCATGTACCTTTTCAGTATATCACATTTACAAGTTTGCATATAACAAAACTATCAGGAGAAGGAATTGCCTTAGTTATCAACCTTGCCTTATCATCTTACAAAACATCTTATATTGAATGAAAGACAAAGATGACAGCTCTATTTCCATCATACATGATTCATTATCCAGGGACACCAAATAACCCCAGAATCTTCCTTTTTTGAATATAAGCCCTTCTATCTATCGCATTTGTGCATCTTTTATTTTTGCTCACTCATTTCAAAATCTCTTTACTCTTCTCTCCTTTGTGTCTTTATAAGGAATGTTATTACTGCCTCTGTTTTACCCTTTAGCTACATATAATTGGGTTGCTGTTTTCATTCTTCTATTAAACCTGCTTTTTTTTTTCCCCAAAAGATCAAAATCATCAAAACCAAATGTTTTGAACAGGATTCCTGGCTTTCATCTCCCTTCCGTATAGTGGACCCTGATTGACTGTGAGAACTAAGTCCATGCTTGTCCTTTGTAATATTAGTATTTCTCCCTTTCTCCTTCTCTTACCTGCGACCTCCATATCCCTTTTTTAGGACCTATATCCTGCTACTTCCTAACTAGTTCCCCAGATACACAATAATGCTCTATTCGCTGCTGAAGGAGATTAGACTGCTATTCAGGAATAATCTCTCTTCACTTCCCCTCTCTGGGAGGAGTAAATTCCCCTACTCCTTTGATATCAGATTTGATTTGACTAATGGTATGTTAAAAGATCTTACTTGAGTAGGGGCTTGAAATATGACTTGCACTCCTGCCTTTCACCGTGAGAAGCTTCTGGTCTTCATTTCTACTAGATCTCGGGGGGTAAGAGATACATGGACCTAACCTGAAGCCTGGTGACTAGCCCAGCCTTGCTTGCCCACAGAGACATGAATTACAAATAAATTATTATTGTTTCAAGACACCAAATTTTGGTGTGGCTTATACTAAAGTAGTACAGCAAAATAGCTAACTGAGGTGCCCCCCAAATATTTAACCTTTGTTCACTTTTTCCTCGTGCCTGGAGTATTCCCTGACTGTTCCATGGAAATTTCCCTGTTTGTAAACTTCCACAGTGTTCGCCCTCCTACGGCACTGTTAAACCTTCGTGCTTATTCTTCTCTCCCTTATTATATTATAAACTCTTTTGAGCCAAAACTCATCCCAACACATTGTTGTCTCCCCAGAGCATAAAGAGTTCAAATTTGTACATGAAAACAAATTAAAATTTGTTCACTCAGTCACCCATTCAGCAAATGACTACATTTTTAAAATAAGCCTCCATCTCAAAGGCATTTAATAAAATACCTGACCCAGCTTCATAGACAATAGATGTATTACATCTGATGAGTGATGCTAATGTTTCTGGTATTCCTACTAATCATTTAAAAGGAAAAAGTGGCATTTACTTTAAGGATATCCTTTTTATCTGTTGGTAGAAATTAAAAGAGTTTATTATCTTGGTATTTATCGCCTCCCCCAACTCCTTCCTCAGCTTATAAGTTCTGATATTCTACTGCCCTCTTTCTTTATAACTCTTCCCACTTTCCCAGAATACTTACTCATGTAAAACTTTACTGTTCTTACTAGTATTCACTTGGATGAGCACGTCTACTTACTAAGGTCACTCCATCAATAGCCTCTTAGAACACTGGGCACATCCCAGCCATGTCCCTGAACCCAGAACATGAAGAACTGAAACTGAATGGGTGAGCATTAGGATAAAGTAAACTGAAACTTATTTTGCTTGGATTCAAGAGTTAGACTAACATGCCAGCCGATTTCAGTTCCTTTGAAATGTCACCATTTGGAATTCACAAAACCTTTAACAAGAATTGAAACCAAAGTGCTTATGACTGGAAACAACTGAAAATGTATTTGTCATACACAGGAAATAAAGGCACTTAGCAAGAGCTGACAGGTGGTCTATGAAATAGCCGTCTGCCTGTCAAGATAACCAATGGAATAATAAATTGCTATATTTAACCTGGAAGCTTCTTTAAATGGTAAGCCAATGGGATATGGGTATAAAGTAACCAGCTGTGACTGAGTTCCTCAGTCAAAGTCCACAAATGTAAGCACTAGGGCTAAGCGCACCAAACTAGGAATATGGAAAAAAAAAATAATGTGAGTCAGTCACTTAAGTCTTCATCGCTATCATTGAAAAGTAATACAATAGAACTCCAGTTAAACTTAATGCTATTTTATTTAAGTGGTTTGTCTAAAATGACATTTCTCAAAGCAATGGGCAAAGAAGTTTGGGAGTTACTGGTTTAAAGGTTAAACAGGTTTCTTTACTGTGGAATCTTTCAGAGACTTAACAGGCTAACATGTATTGTGAAACTCTAAAGAGTTGATGGATTATGTAGTATAGAGCATTTCCTCAAGTAATCTGACTAAAGATCCTTTTTACTATGGACCAATTTATAGGACTATGGTTCTCTGTAACCCACAGAAATGTTTCAGGCAAAAGGCATTAGTAAATATTTAAATGAAGGAGCAAAAGTATGATAAGAAAGAAGCAATTTAAGTTGTCTAAAAATACCTCCCTATAAGGTACTTATTAATTATAAAGTGAAAGATAAGTGATTCTGCACAGAGGAAATCTGATAGACACCGCATTAGCAAAGTGATCAAAGTTAACAAATTTCACTAACAATGGAAGAATAGATGACATGTGCCTCCTGATTAATGCCACTAGGATACAACACCATTTCTGTGGCATTCCTGAATCTAATCATTAAAAAAAAAATCACATCAAATTAAGAAACCTCCTGGAAAGAAATAGGTTCATACTTTTAAAAAAAAGTCAAGACTATGAGAAACTAAGAGTCTAAGATTTGTTTGAGATTAAAGGACACTAAGAGATATGACAACTAAATGCAACCTATGATATTTGGTTCATCACAGAAAAGGGAAAAAAAGACACTGACAGAATCTCAGTAAGATCTGTATATCAAAAATAGCATTTCTTTGTAATTTCCTAGCTTGATAACTGAACTATGTTTTTCTAAGAGAATTTGTTTCTTTTTTAGAAATTACGCATTCAAGCATTTAGAACCAAAGGGACATCATATCTCCAACTTCCTTTAAAAGATTACAGGGGAACATAATAGATAGGGAGGTGGGAGAGAAAGAAAATATAAAGCATAGGCAGTGAGGTATTAATATCTAGAGAATCTGAGGGAAGGGTATAGAGGAGTTCTTTAGACTGTGCTTACAACTTTGCTGCAATTCTAAATTATTTCAAAATACAAAGTAAAGAGAGTTGGGCCATTCTGGTGGCACAAGGGTTAAAGTCCCAGCACTATCAAGCTATCACCAGCCACTGTGGCCTGAGTTTGATTCCTGGCCAGGGAGCCAACCCACTTATGGCATGGCACACTTCTCCTGCTCCCCTCAGCAGTGTATTTCACTAGATCCACCTGTTCTGCTCTCCACTCTGTCTCTGGTAAATCCTCTCAAACCCCCTACCTCTGGCCTGCACCCCAGTTCCTGTATGCATAAATCAGTCAATCAATCAATCAATAAACAAACTTTAAAAAAAGTTTAAAAAGACACACACACACACACACACACACACACACACACACCTTGCCAAGCTCTAATCTTAACCAGAGACAAATGTTCTTGAGCAAATAATTTGGCTTCACAGAAACTCAGTTCTTCCTCTTACAATGGAGTTAACATGACATCCTGGGACCCTTGTGAGGAACAAGATGCTGCAAAGTCACAGCCCACGGCCTGGCTCAGGAAGCCTTTGATAAGCACAGCCACTGCTGTTCTGGTGAATCTAAAAAGCAGCATGACTAGAGGGCACTGCTCTTTCAGAGGCAATTCAGGGCCTCTTGTGAGTACTGGAGACACAACGCAGTTTGTGTCAGGAATAGGGACACAGGTGCCTGACACCTGCCTTTTAAACGGGGCTTTTTATTTTTCAGTGTTTCTGTACGATCACACATGGCATTACTCTTTTCAGAGTGGAAGGATGAAAGCAAATGTGGGTGGGGGCTTCTTTAGAAGAGAAATTGATTTTTTTTACTTTTAAAGCAGTCTCAGAGTATTTAAAAGTAGTGATTCCTTTTGCCAGGCCTCCCTCCACTTCTGCTCCCATTAGCTGCTCATTCTCTTCAACTTTTCTTTTCGTTGCCCCTTTATCATCTCTCTCCTTCTTCCTTTTTGCTTCCATTCACTCGCATGCTACCTCCTGCTAAGAGCCTACCTACTTCCCTCTCATGTTTTGTTTGGCTTTGTTTTGGAAAAAAAAAATTAATTCCAAATGAACAAAAAAAGATGTGTGGGAAGGAAAGGAATAATGAGCTCTTAACTACTTCACCCACCAAGTTTTAAGTTCTTCCTCCAACTCATGATAATCTCCTGTGTAACTACAAAGCACAGATGATTTTAACTGAAAAACAGAAATGAATAAGGGGAGGGGAATAGCTCTGAAAAAATTGCCCAGGAATGTCAAATGGTTTGATGCTAAATATTAAGAAGTTACAATAAAGATGCACTGATTATAGAATTTTCCATTCTAATGTATTTTAAACATCATAAACTATCATTCGCTGTCATTATTTTAATGTGGAGGATGTTTATAACTCAGCTTCGGTTAATTACTAAATGTATAATACTGAAAAGAGGAAAAAAAATCTTTTCTACTTCACCTTTCTGTGATTTTCCATTATCTGACACTTCAAAGTGTGCATCCAGAAAAAAAAAAAATTACAAAGGTCATAATGGGTTCAAATTTATTTATTTTTTTAAATAATTATTTTATTTATTTATGCATACAAGAACTGGGATTAGGTCAGAGGTGTGGGGTGTGAAAGGATTCACCAGAGACGGAGTGAGAAACAGAACAGACAGATCTCCTGAACTACACTGCTGAGGGGCTCAGCGGGAGAGACAGGAGAGGTCTGCTGTGCCATGTGGGAAGCTCCCTGGCCGGGGATTGAACTCAGCCACATTGGCTGGTGATAGTTTGGTAGCACTGAGATTTTTACCCCATGCCACCTGCGTTGAAATTTATTTAATAGGATGCATAGATTTCAAAAATCATTTTCTTAAGATCCCTTCCATGATTTTATTTTTGTATTTCTAAATAAAACTGTTTAAACTGAGTTTAATTGCAATAACCTTCCTGAATGCAACCACTGCTGCATGACCACTGAGCCTGCACCAAGTCCCAGTTATCAGACCACTGAATTACTTCTGTCTCACTTACAGGACTTCATTGCAAATGTTGGGGGATAAAATAGCTTCTAATTTACATCATTTTCAACTGGTAAAGAGAAAAACATCATAGTTTTCAATATAAGTGGTATAAAGAACTCAAGCTTTTATCTCAAAGCTTTTAAAAATATGAATTTAAAATAGGCAGGAAGCAACATTGTTCCACAAGACAGAAAACACGCTTAAGCAGGTCTCCCTTCTGTGAGTCTAGAAAAATGAAAACAATAGGAGAATCCACAGATGTTCAACTATGTTTGACCATTTTTTTGATTAAGGGCTTTTTTAGGTGGTTGGATACATCTTGTAAGAGACGAGCATGTTATCAGACATAAGTTCAGATTTAATATAAACATCTTTCAAATGAAGCTCTTAAACACATCATTTTTGAGATGGAAAGGCCTGGTTTAGGTAAATAAATTGTCTTGAGAGTCTTATATTAACAGCTATTGGCATGTCTGAGATTTACTCTGCCCTTACTTATTTCATCCATGCATTGATTCTTTGCTCATTCTCTATTAACGAAACATTTACTGAGCAGTTGGTTATTCACCAAATGCTGTTCTAGATACTGTAACCTGAAAAACAAGATTGTGGAACCAGAGGCTGCATGGAGTTGCTGTTCTATCTTAGTTTGTCTGAATTCATAGCATTCCTAAAAACAGTGAGGCTCAGCAACTTCACATTCAGTTGGGTTCAGATTTGAATTCGGTGATCTTCTTAGAGGTAAACGTTTGAGGGGCCAGGGAAGAGAGTAAAGAGGGAGGGAGGGAAGGAAGAAGAGATGGAGAGATAAGTGAGAGAGTGCACACATACAGGGAAGCCAGGAATAAAGAGGAGTCATGAGGTCATGAGAGTAACGAGAGAGACTGGGAAATGGAAAGAACGGGAGGATAAGGGTGAATGGTTTGTGAGCCTGGGGTGACCGAGTGGGTAAGTGCTAAAGGAAGGCAGTGCTTCTATGAGTTTGGTCCAGTGTTCCCAACAGAATTACCAGAAGCTTTTGTTTAAAATGCAGGCCAATGAACTCAGCTCCATGAACCTGAATTTTTGGGTCTGGGATCCTGGAATATGCAATTTAAACAAGGTTTTAGGTAGTTCTTCACATTAAAATCCAGTCCTCTTACAGAAACCAAGGGCTCTGTCTTACTAGTAGCCCACAGAAGACATAAGCTGCCTTTCTCATTAAGGTGAGAGAGTAGAGATGTTTCAGTTGTTCCAGGGTATACTGTCTCTGCTGCAACAACTCAACTCTGTCATTAAAACATTAGAGTGGTCACAGACAATAGGTGAACAAATGAGTGTGTCTGTTTCCAATAAAACTTTATTCACAAAACCAGGTAGTAGGCAGATTTAACCTGCAGGCTGCAATTTACTCACCTCAGCCCAAATCATCCTTAGGTGAAAGCTGGTCAGTCACAAACAATAGCAAGATCATGCTCAGATGGAGCTATTGTCTCTCAACCTCTAATTCAGCCTCAGATAATCTCTTCTCTGGTAAATCGCACAGTGATATATTGACAAGAAAGATATCCATCATATTGAATATACTGGGGAAAAAGCCACATTTTTTATAACCAAACAATAAACCCAAAAAACAAGACACACTGCAGTATACTTACATGTACAGTGTTGCATAAGAATAGCTAAGTATCAGGAAGGATAATACTGAAAGCTTCACAGGAGTAAATATTGGAAAACAGAATCAGGAGTGGAAAGAGAAGATGACACTAGACTTGCACTTTACTTTTTCATTTTTTACTGTTCTATTTTGTAGTGTTTGAGTTTATTGAGAACATTTGTAAATTGAAAAAATAATAAACATTAGATTTTGTCTTTTACAAATGTTGAAAGACTTATTAACTCCTTCCTACTAGTTCTCACCTAAGCTGCATAGGGATGTTATGGGGGCAATAATCATTCACTAGTTCATTCTACATATGTATTGAGCACCCATCACGTTCAGACACTAGGGGCAAGGGATTTATGGAGTTCAGAGTCTAGTTGAGTAAACAGACATTAATCAAATAATTAAACAAAGTTAAAATTGTAGTTGAGACAGGTGCTATGAAGGAGACATGACATCATTCATTATGTTATTGAACTGTTTATCAAGCACAATAGCCCATTATTGCCAGAGCGTATAAGCTGTGGCAGTGAATACAGAAAGACAAGAAAGACATGGCAGGATTGAACAGGCTGAGGAGTTCAGAGTCAGTATATACATGTGTTGTACAGAGCAAACAACCTACTTATAGCTTCCTTGAAATCACTATGAATATGAAATCATGAAAATTGTTTTAAAGAGCTTCAAATTAAAATTCAATGATACCAGGCACTTAGAAGTCTTCCTTGGCTAAATTTCCATATTGATCTTGCCTGCTCTTTTTATACATTTAGAATTAGGGATGGGATAGATATTCTGCCCTACTATTATTTCAGTCATTGTCTGTTAGCATTCTCCCTAGTGAGAAGTCAAAGGCAGGGACCACAACCAATTTTTTTCTTCTATGTAGTAAAGGCACCATGTTTTGAATTGTATGTTCAGCACCTTCTCTGGAAATGGTTTGCCATTGCAGTCACATTTGTGTAATATGACAAGATTAGCACCCAAATCCCTTCCTCCAGAGACAAAACAGTGTGGTCTAAACTGTACCGTGTGCTAACTCATAAGTTGTAGGCCTTCCTACATCCTCTTAAGTGAACTAAGCAGAGACAAAAGCCCTCAGAGAGAAAAGAATGGCTACGGAGAGAAGAGGACCATGGGAAGACCATGTTAACCAGGTTTCTATGAGTTTTGAGCTCTGGGTTTTATTCAAGTCCCTACAATGTCCTTTGCTTGCGTTCCATAAGACACCTTTCTATACATATATCAAATAGTCCCTTCCAAAAGTAACTGTAAGTCCAATTAACACTTACTGATGCATGTGTGTATATTCCAAAACTTCTAATATTGTTTTCTCAACAATAAATGATTTCCCTTGCAATATTTCAAAGTTAAAGTAAATTGAAGGTTTTTATTGTTATTTATTTTGCCTCCAGAATGTCTTTCCAGAAAGTTTCTATCAATTTGGTAGAAATTGGATAACAGGTGCCTATCCTTTCAGAACTCTGTATATTCCTTAAAAGCCAGGAATGTAAATATAAAGGAGCAGGTCAAGAGGCACAAATACAAAATCTTTAAATACTCCATGGCCAATCAGACAAATGTGGTTGACTTAGCAAACCAGCCCACTGCTGGCTATGTGACCTTGGGCGAGTTCTTCACTCTCTATGAGTTTCAGTTGCCTCATTTGCATACATGTGATATGAGCAGTTCAGAAGGTAAGTGAAAAACTATTTGGAAAGTGCCTCATATATAGTTATCAATTAAGTCAGTTGTCAATTAGAGGTAGCTCTCAATCTCAAGGTTTACAATTAAAGATATAATCACGGAAAGATAACAAAGTAGAGTGGAAAGAACACTTGAATATTAGTCAGGGGGGACCTTTTTTTAGTCCCCTGCTGTCACTAATAAGGTGCACAGTCATGCTGGTTAGTTCCTCTTTCCAAGCCTGTAACTTTGTACATGAAGTGCTGTTCCCTCCATCTGAAGTGCCATCCCACGTTGTCATGTAATAGAAATTCTAACTATAACTATGAGTCATCTCAGTCCTGACTTCTTCAAAAACGCCTCTCTGGTTTCCTATCAAAGGAGACTACTCCTTCCTTTATATAAATGAACACCGTGCATGAACTTCTCATAGGAATTACAGTGTCGGCCCTACTTTATGGATACAATAGTGTACCATTCCCTTCTATTTACTCTGTTAAAGACAATGCATCTTCCAAGACTATGTGAGAATTAAAAAATTAGCTTTTGCTATTGAGATCCAAATATATTTAATTGGATAATGGACTTAGGTCATAGTAAGTACCAGGCATACCATACTCTGTTTTAATTCCATACCTAGACAAATGCTTGGCACATAGTAGGTACTTAATGCATAATTTGTTGAATGAGTAAATTGATGCTCAAACTTGATCATAACAGAGTATATAAGGCAATAATCCAATTTAAAGGAATGTGTTTTGAGAATAATTTAGATGGCCTAATGTGGGCCTTGAGGTCATAAAGAAGCTGGGGACTTATAAGCATGAATGGCCCCAAGTATAACAGCAATACCATTCATGAATCATCCCTAATGAGATGGAGTCCACTTTTTGGTAGAATATGGATGCCAGCTGGCTACATAACTCCAAATGGTTCCACAAATGGTGACTGGGTATTCTGGAATTAATTCAAGCACGCTTTCTTATAAAGAGCTATAATCAGTAGTCTTGACAAATATAAGCACTTAATCTTTGTTGACATTTACTTTGATACATTTACTTTCTTTAGAGCTCTTTCCACAGTTTATACTAATTTTACTTATCTGCTTATTACCTTTTGTGGTTTTTTTAGTTGTGTATACAGTAGACCATGAACTTTATGTAGAAAAGAACCATGACTGTGTGATCCATTGTTGTCTGTCTCCTGCTTGGCAAACAGTAGATGAAGCTCAATAAATGTTGACTAAATAAATGTGCAGATGGCAGGCTGGATGGAGATTTGAGTGAATGAATGGAACGAAGGAAGCCAGACAAATGGCCTTCTGGGTTACACATGCAAACAATAAAGGCAAATCTTAACAACAACAACAAAAAATCAGCCTCATTACATTGTAATAGGAGTAAAAGGCTTACACACCTGCAGACAACAGGACAACAAAAAATACATGTGAATTAAAGTAGGTAGAATGACAGCAACAACAATACCAAATGCAGTTAGCAATTATATAGCACTTACTACATGTCAGGGACTGTTCTAAATGCTTTATATATGAGAGGTCTTAATTCTTAATGAGAAAAAAAGTGAGCATTATTTCTTAATCCTGTATCAAAATTACATCTATCAAAGGGAAATCTGACTATGGTTGTCTTACCCATCCACACCACCATACATTACCTGGCAGCATTGAATTCTGGAAGTAAATTTAACCCCTCACTAAGTGACCAACCAATGAGACTATATGGTTTCCCAGACTGAGACTCTGAAAAATCTATCTACCATTTGTTTCTTGCAGAACTGTCATTGCCCCCTTCTTATCCATTACTGCAGAAGTTACTTTTTGGACCCTTCTACAGCTTTCAAAAACTAAATAACCTATAATGAGTTCAAAAGCCAGTAGTCTAAATCAGTGGCTCATTTGGCAGCAAGTCAGTCTCCCTTCTTCAAAGAAAAAATTGGAGTATCAAGTAAGCTAGGAGAATTCTCTTTACATGATTGATAGGAAGAAAAAGTAATCACCTTTGAAGTGTTACAACATACAATACCCGTTCAGTGTTCTCTTTCTTCTTCTGACATCTCTGAGTAATTGAAGGGGAGGGAGACTCTTAGACTGACCAATGAAGTGAAGATGACAACCCTCTCTTTGCTATCTATAAGAGTGACATGCTGAAGTCTTGGGTAGTTGAGAGCTGATGTGATGTAAAATGCCTTTGATGGGCTCCTCTGATACTTGGCTCAGCATATACCTGATACCAAGCAGGCCACATAAGCTTTGGGTAAAACAAATGTCAGAAGAGATAACTGTTGTTGCTTCCTAGAAGTCAATGGCCTTGGACCCACTATGAGATCTGCTGCTGGGCTTATGGATGATGGTAAAGTTCTTAAGATTGAAAAAAGTTGATCGGGCCTCCCTGGTGGCGCAGCGGTTGAGCGCTGCGCTGTGGAGCTGTCGGCAGCATCAATGCGAGTTCGACGCCAAGCCGGGGAGAATCCCACATGGTACGGCAGACCTCTCCTGCTTCACCCACTGCTCCCCTCAGCAGTGTATTTCTGATCTGCCTGTTCTGCTCTCCATTCTGTCTCTGGAGAACCCTCTCGCCACCCCACGCCTCTGGTCTGTACCCCAGCTTGTATGTATAAATAAATAAATCTTAAAAAAAAAAAAGAAAAAAGGTGATCAATAAGCAAAGCAAGACAGAGCAGATAAGAAACACTGAATACTATTTCCAAATATTACCATATCATACTCATTTGTAATGACTGTTTAGCCACAATGTTAAAACTGACAAATCAGAAGACCATTAAGCTCTTGGCCACAGCTCATCGATGCAGAGGGAAACAGTTCTCCCCATAGAAAAGACACTGCTTTACCACAGCTTTATTTAGTAAAGATATCTTTGCAGATGCAAAAAACAAAAAAAATCTGCCAGAGTTGATTCTCAGAAACTTTAAGAGGACAGAAAAATAAAAAGAAGAAGCAGTAGTGATCAGGCAGGTGAGCGTTTTCATTCTCATAAGCTCATTCATTCTGATCTCTGTTAAAGCCTGACCTGGAGGCTAGCTAACTTACAGTAAGAAAAATGCTTTTATAGCAAAGAAGGGTTTTTGTTTTTTGATAAAAAAGGGAAAAACTTGCTGGAGCTGGAGCTGGAGCTGAAATGTCACTTATAGTATCCCCAACAAGGCCCTAGTGCATGCTGGCTAGAAGACAGATGGCTGCCACTTGTCAACAGCATGGTGTGGGCAGGGGTGGAGAGGGATGCAAAGACTATGTGATATGGCATAGAATATTCCTCTCTGGGGTCTGCACCGTACAGAAGAGAATTAAGTTGGTTTGGTGGTTCACCTAGTACCTCCAACCTTCTAACTAGCATTACTTGTCTGCTCTTTGGCAACGCACAAATTCCATTAGTCCTGACTCAGAAGAATTACAAAGGTATTTAAGGAGTATTTTAAAGAGCTATCACCTTCTCTAGATACATCTAAAACTAAATAATCACGATCCTTTTCAGAAACCATTCTTGACACAGAGTAGACACTTAATATGTTTCTGTTAAGTGATTTTGTTAAAAGTATAAATAAATAGTATAGCTGTTTCATAAATACAATTATTTTACACCATAGTGCTAATTCAGAGGCTCAGTGGCTAAGTCTGACATGGCTCTGACTAGGTTAATATCAAGGTGTGGGCAGAGCAGAATTGTATCCACTTAGTACCATGTGAGATTCAATGGCATTAAGATCTTTAGTCTCAGTATATGATATGTTCTCAGAACAGTCAACTTTTCATCTGGTTCTCAACTCAAGAGACAGTAATGTGTTCCGAAGATAACAACTACCAGTTCCAAAGATAGATCATGATTGGCAACACAGGAGTGTGAAGACTGAGGAAAGGGGAAGTAGAGCAGAACAAACAAGACAGTAGGAAGAATCATAACGGATATTTGTTAAAAACTATAACAAAGATAGACCAAAGTGAATGGAGAAGGCAGATTTATGTTTCTTTAGGGATGATGTAAAAGATTTTCAAGATAATTATTTTGCTATACAAAATTTCTGAATTAGGAACTGAATTACATGTAAAACATGACAGCATTTCTTGATTAGTTCAATCCAGGGTTGACTTTCTTAATTCCAGACATACATCTTTGGTACAGTATGATCATGATGAGAACGAAGACGGCAAGTAGCCATCAGGAAAGGATTAGGAACAGAAAGAAAAGCAGAACTTGGCATGGAAAACGCATCCCAAATCTGACAAGATGAACTCAATTCTCACTTAGCATGAACAGCAAAGTAACAATAAAAACAATAACAACAACATTCACAATGAGGAAAGAACCCTATAAGCAAATAAAAAATGTCAGCACTAAGGGTCTTTAGCAGCTGCTGATAGCTCATTTCCTTGTGTAATCTCAGAGAGGAGGAAGGAGAAAACAGATTGTGTGGCTTTTCAAACTTAACATATTTAATACCAGCTTGGTGCCAAAGACATTTCTGTTACAGAGAGGGAATAGTCCAAGGGGAAGAAAAACCCTGCTTCCTGCCTAACAGCGTAAACCTGAGGAAGGAGACGAGGAAATCACTGCCTCACCTATGAGGCATTATATTAGTTTTCAATAGCCATTGTATGAAATCACTGTAAACTTAGTGATGTTAACAATAGAAATCCATGAGTTTACTATTCTGCAGATCAGAAGTCTGACATGGCTCTGACTGCGTAATATCAAGGTTTGGGAAGAGCAGAATCTGTTTCTGAAGGCTCCTTTTTCATCTTCCAGCGGCCACTAACATCCTTGTTCATGACCCCCTTCCATCAGCTCCAAAGTTAGCAAGGATGGGTCAAGTCCTTTTCATAAGGCATAACTCTGATTTCCTCCTCTGCCTCCCACGTGTGATTATATCAAACTCGCATAGTCCAGAATCATCCCTATTTTATTTTATTTTTTTAAGATTTATTTATTATTTTTTTTTTATTTATACATACAAGCTGGGGTACAGGCCAGAGGCATGGGGGCAGCGAGAGGGTTCACCAGAGACAGAGTAGGGAGCAGAACAGGCAGATCAGAAATACACTGCTGAGGGGAGCAGCGGGCAAGGCAGGAGAGGTCCGCCACGCCATGTGGGATTCTCCTCGGCTGGGCATCGAACTCGCGTCGCCCCTGCCGACAGCTCCACAGCGCAGCGCTTAACCGCTGCGCCACCGGGGAGGCCCAAGAATCATCCCTATTTTAAGAACAGTTATTTAAAACCTCAATTCCATCTGTATCCCTAATTTCCCATTGACATGTAAGGAAATTTATGCACAGTTTATAGGGATTAGGACATGAACATCCTTGGGATGAGGAGGGAGGAGGAGAATATTCTATATTCTATAGACTGCTTACTAATGGCATCAGTTTTTAAAATTTAGTTGTTTGCTTTTTTTTTTAAGAGAAATCTGTCCAGCTCCAACTAGTCATTTCATTTTTATAAACTTTGCATGCATAAAATGTGAGGAGGTACCTTTCCTGCTAGGCAGGGTTGAATATATGTGGTCTCAGGGAGAAAATTAAATATATCAGAACACCAAAGCAAACAGATAACATGGTGGGTGGGGGGACGGTACAGCGTCTTCAAAGACCTGACTTACCCAGTGCATAGTTTTAACCACTAACAACCTTTACCCCATCTTTAGTTCTCAATCACTTATTTTGCTAGTTCTTATATATTTGAAAAGTGACTTCTAATGAGTTTTATTGCTATTAGCAGTCTAGACATTTATGATAAATTAAAACCCCATTAAGTATGAAGGTATCAAAACAATAGCAGCTCTGCCTTCCACAGAATATATTTTAGGATGACAGCTCTGCTTCACCTGACTTCTTCAACAAGAACAGCTCATCAAACTCTTAGTTCGAATGACAGAGCACAACTAGCACCTATTTTTGTAGCACCTGAAAAAAAAAATGCCCATACAGGCAAGTACATCTGGTACAGAAATGAAATTAAATACAACAATATTGAGGCATCAACCACTCAGATCCATTTCGTTGTTTCCTATCCAGCTACGCCCTAATTGAAGGTGGCTTTCTAAGGTTAAATCCCAGTTCTGACAGCATCTTGTGTCAGAAACCTGTCAAAATGTAATAAGACACCTGCGAAAGGAAAACGGATGCCAAAGCCACATCACATTTCCCTACGTCGTGATTCTTAACTTGGAGGATTCATGTCATCAAGGAAACAGGGTGGTAAATGGGGTATACCACAGGGGCTGCACCTCATTTGCAGGAGAGAAAGAGAAAAAGAGAAAGAAAGCTGACACCTCGGAAGGCAGTGTCACAGTGTTTTAAGTTTAGCAAGTGATGATGAGTATAAAAGTACCGCCTGAACAGGCTTAAATTTTAGAATCCAGCCTTAGAGTCTTGATCCCAGTTAGTAGCAGGGAATTATTTTTTAATATCTGTTTTACATAATTAAGGGGCAGTGGCTTTCATGCAGATAAGTGCTTTGAATGTTCACAACGCCAAATCAGTTCATTAGCTTAGCTGGGCAGTTATGAGGCAGGAGGTAAAAAGTAGAGATAAAGCTTTATCTTCAAAAATTTCTGAAGCAGGGTTTGCTGATAGTCAAGAGGTGGTGACGGTACATTTTGTACATTTATTCACTAGGAGGCAAAACTTCTATAGATCTTGATAGCTTAGAAAGCAGTGCAGACATCCCATTTAAGGTCCAAATGAGACAAACAGGTGGTATGTTTAAAGTTCTGCAGAAAGTCTTGAAGTATTTCCCAAACATTTGTAGGTTTTACCAAAACCTATTTGTTCTATTTGTCCTATTTCTCTATTTGTTCTAAATGCCTTTTCTATTGTTTTCCAATTGCTTCCCTCATTTCCCTCCCATGTGCATTTCAAAGGAAATTGGAGTGCTTAAAATGAAGCTAAATATAAAACTGCACTAAGCAAACAGTGAATAAAACCTCAAGAAATTATTTTAGATGCATATTCCACCTCTTCTGATTAGGAACCTGCGGTATCACAAATGAGTCTTGCTCAGGAGAAAGGCTATTTGTTTACAAGACTGCAAAGCACACAGGGGGAAAGCTCAGGCTGAAAGGACTAAATCCAATTCTCAACCATTTTAATACAGATGATTTTCTAGACAATCAGCCACATATGCAGGTAAAAGAATCATAAATCAAATCTCTTGCGGACTGCGAAGTCAAAACCACAGCCTGTTAGTTCTGCAAAAGACCCGTCAAGCTGGCCTCATCTGGTGTAATCACCGGCTTTTAAAAATAGGAAACTGAGTCCCACAAAAGGATATTGACTGTTTTGAGTATCACTGAGTCACCAACAGTCAGGATTACATCCCAGGGCCCCTGTTCTCATGCAAGGCTTGCTGTGCCACTTCCCAGGCACGCATCTTCTGGAGGAGAATATAAAAACAACTGGGCTTACATATGTACCTGGAAGAGACCATCTGCCTGTCCATTTGCTCTTTGTGTATCTTCCTTTTGTAAGACATTCTGGTGGCAAGATTCTGTGCTGCTTTGCTTTTGTGTGTTTCCTTCCCTTTCCCCCAATTCAATTCAAAGTGAAGCAATTAAACAGACCCAAAGAAACTAAGAGCTGGCTGAACACAGAGCAGATGGACAGCATGTTTGTAGAGCAAGTGGGTCTAGACTCCAGAAACCAGAGTAAGCTCAGTTTGGGGAAGAGACAAAAGAACCTAAAAAGTTGTGCCTCTAGAGTCTAGAAGGAATGAAAGAACATGAATCTTAAAATTAGTGTCTCTGCCTACAGGAACCAAGTGGTCAGGTGAAAGTTTATATAAATATTGAGTGATAACCTTCATTGACTAGTCATCCCAAACCTTAGTCAAGTTATTTCAAACTGGACTGGCTGACATCCTATGGAGACCAGCTCTCTAAACTGAGGAAGAAGATCTCATATGGAACAACAAGAAGGGGAAGCTTTATTCCTTGACCTTCGAGATGGATCTGAACAGAATCAGTAGGGGATTCCTCTAGGAGTACAGAGGGCATGACTTCCTGTGGGTATGTTATGTTTGTTTGGTATTTATTTAACCCCAGCTTCCCAGGATGGCCTCACTGTTAGCTCACTGTTTGAGATCCCATCTGATCTTATTCTTGATCTTTCTTCTAAAATGGAAAGGCAAGTCCTCTGATACAATTAGCTCTTCAGATCTATCTGGTGACCTGGTACTCAGGGCCTCTTCAGGACCACAGGATCTGCCCTCCTCACCTCCATTCTCATTGTGTCTCCAAACCCAATATTTCAGCCAAGTGGAAATGATGTGCTGTCCTTGGCACATACCCCACACTTGCATCTATTCGTCTTTGCTCATTCAGGTCTTCCTGTCTGGAAGACTCTGCCTCCCCCTTCTTCACTTCTTGATAATTTATCTACAGTTAAGAAGTTCTGATGTTTGAGATGTTTCACAAATGGAATGGGGATGAGGAGCACCCTACCACTGTGCATGTTCAAGGAGAAAGTTTAGACAACAACATGTTACAACTATATCAGATAAGACTGGGCTGAAGTAATAACCAGGTCCCAGGGACTGTACTAAACGTTATTCTCATAACCATTGTGGGAGGGCTGTACAATAATCCTCACTTAATAGGTGAGGCTCAGGAGAGTAAACAATTGTGTCCACCATCATTCTTCTGGGATTTGGACCAAAGCAGTAGGAGCTGCGAGCCAGTTCTTAGCTCACACCCTCTGTGCCTTGCATGGTTCTTCCAAAGTTGTGGTTCTGGCATTTAATAATGTAACCCTTCATATCTGGCACCCTTTCTGAACGTCTCACTGAAACACAGCCTCTCCTTCCTCTGCACTCTTGGCTTTTCTTAGTAATTATCTCATCGGCCTCACATGACATATTTGTATACTTCTCTCACCAACAGGAATGTAAACTTCTGGGAAGCAGGAACACTGACTGATCTTCCCAAAGGGCAACCACACTGCTGAGACACGGCAGATGCTGAAGTTCTCTTTCTTGAATGAATAACTTCCCAAAGCTTCACACACCACAGCCCTCTATAAAGGCAGATTGCAACTCAAACAATTGTCAGGAGTCAGAGTTTCTAACAGTAATGGACCCAAGGCCCCTTTGTTTACTGAGAGCCCAGCCTGGCCTTGAAGAGCAGACTAACCAAGTAATTTATTCTCACCAGACACAGGGTAAGACACTTGCCCAACCAAGAGGTGCTCTTACAAATTTGTAATTGTTTGAAACAATTAATTTATTCATTGGTGCCAAGGTGCACACAAAATCATTTGCTTTTGGAATTTGGACAAATCCTGAAGTGTGTTATTTCTGATTACTGCTTTTAAAAATCCTATTTATTTCCACTGCAAGCATTCTTGCCTTAGCACAATAACCTTGAGTGGTTCGAAACCCATCATTCCAGAACATCGTCCCTATTCTTTTAATCAAAAGCATCTGCAATCATTAATATTATGCTGTCTTGGAATAGAGTAAACTGGGAAGACCACAGTTTTACTGGATAAGTAAATGAAATTCTTTCTGCTCTTATTCATGGTAAAATCATGACTACTTTTCTTATCCCTACAACGAAAAAGCAAGTGTATACCAGTGATATGCTATCAGTTACATCAATCTGAAAGAAGTGAAGCAAAGACCTGGTTTCAAGTGATTTTTACTCCGATAGATCGAATGAGAAACTTCCAAGAACCACTTCCCTCTTAAACAGAAGAGCAGTTAATATACAGTCATTTATAGCTAAGGTTCTGATTTAAACCAGCTACGTCTGCACTCTAATTCAAATTACTGTTAGTTCTATTTCCAAAATATGGTCTAAAACTGCCCATTTCTTTTGATCTTAAATTCTACACACTAGTCAAACCATCATTGCCTTTAACCTGGCATGTATTACAGTATCATCTCCTAACTGTTCTCTCAGTCTCCCCTCCTACCCCATCTATCCATTCTCCATGCAGCAACCAGACAGGCCATTACACAAATGTCATTCAGATCATCATCCTGCCCTGTCCTGCGATGACTTTCCACATGTTGGGGATGCAATCTAGAGACTATGACCACCTATTGACCTGGAACTGGAACTAGGGATTTGAGCCCCTCACTGCCACCCAGCTCCAGGAATATGAGCTCTACTTGCCTTCCGTGCTTCTAGAAGCTACCCAAGGAGTATTCCTGAAGTAAAATGTGTTGCTAAAATTATCAGGACAGTTCATAGGATTAAATCCAATTAAATTCTCTGTATAAACTTTTAAGATTTGGATGATGGGGACAGGAAGCATCCAATTTTGTTACTATCCAAGAAAAAGATTCTTAAGTCTCCTCAATATTGAAACTGCCACCTAATCTAGAATACTAATCTAGAATAGTCTGCCATTTTTTCTTTCATCTTCCCTTTGCTTTAGGGCAGTTTCAGATTACACCTGGGTATGACCCATCACAATTGCACTGAGAATTAACAGACTAGGCAGTAAAGCTTTTGTATGATATGAGGTGCCACCTGTCCAACTATAACCACTCTTTTCATGCCTCCTCAACTCCAGGCTCACCGGCCTCCCTCACAGTGGAGCATTCACTGTTCTAGAGTCCGGGAGCTCTCCTCTTTCATCCCTCCTCTGCTGACCCCTGCTCATCATTTAGATCATAGGTCAGTGTCATTTCCTCAGTAGAACCTCTCTGAGTATACCCTATATAAGTACCCAGCTTTCCCTCATTCCATTCTTGATATTTTCTACATTATATAAATATATATTTTTCCTTCTTGGTAATTTTTACAGTCTGTGATCATCTTCATTATACATTAACTTACTTAATTTCAACATTCTCTACTAGAATTTAAGTTCCATGAGGACCTAGATCTTGTTAGTCCTGTTTGGCATTGTATTACCTTAGTGTCCTAGAATATATCACATAGACTTAAACAGTATCTGCGGAATGAATAAAGAAATTAACCAGACCTATATCACATTACAAAGTCTGCCATTATCTGGGCCCCTTGTACTCCTTCCAAATTTATCAACCAATGCTCTCCTACATGTATAAATTACACATGGTATACTGAACCACTAGCTATTGCATGAACAAATCACTCTATATTTATCTCTGTAATTTTACATTGGCTGTTGCCTCTTGCTAGATCCTTCTTTCCTACCCCACTTAAGTCCTGCTATGTGCCAGAACTTAGTCTAATACTTCAAAGAAATCTTTGACTGTCCAAAGACAAAGCTAAATAAATGCAGCAATAGCTTGTTAAACATTTCTGCCTTTCGGTGGATGAATCCCAGAAGTATGTAAGCCAAAACTATATCATACCTATACCTTAAATAAAAACTTTGGTATACAGTAGGTATTCAATAAATGTTAGATAAATGAGTGAATCCAAGTACAATTCAAACTATCATTTATTGGGCATTTTCCATAATTGAATGGCTAAAATCAGTGGAAGACAATGTCGAGCATTTCCAAAGTTGGGAGCAACAAAGTCTGCTTAAGTAACTACATTGCACAGTAGAACATTTAGTACAAAAGTGTAAATTATTGTGGGTATATTAAAGAGAGATGAATTCTAGACATGGGAAGAAAGGGAAAGGTGACAATAGAGAATTATCTAGCTCTTTCTATTTCTACCACTCTATAGAGACTTTTAGTTCCAAATGATCTGAGTTTCATTTATTTATAGGAGATTCTGCAGCTTCCAGGACATATAAAGTCACAATTCAAAACTCCCCAAGAAGATTAAAAAAACTGGGCCTCCCTGGTGATGCAAGGAGTTAAGTCTCAGACCATGAAGCTGTTGCAGCCACTGCAACACAAGTTGGATTCCCAGCCAGGGAGCTTCCCACGTGGTGCAGCAGACCTCTCCTGTCTTGCCCGCTGCTCCCCTCAGCAGTGTATTTCAGTAGATCTGCCTGCTGTGCTCCCCACTCTGTCTCTGGTGAATCCTCTCATCACCTCCATGTCTCTGGCTTACAACCCATCTCTTGTATGCATAAATAAATAAATCTTTAAAAAAAAGAAGATAAAAAGTGAGAATTTTCACCTCTAAATTTCCCAACACATTCATTAAGCTATTTTGGAAAATAAATGTTAACTGAATAAGAACTTAGAAAAACAACCTTCATCTTTATGTGCAATAAAGTATTTTTTAGCAATAAAGGTCGCCCATGTCAATAACATTTCATTGTCACTATGATCATTGTAGGATTCACGCAAGAATAAAATGAAAAAGATGTAAGGATAATTTCTTTTTAAATAAGGAGAAACAACACACCTACATACAGAAGTACAGGAGTCCTTTGTTAGATAAAAATTACAATTAGAGTCAAGGATACATTTAACTGCTAATACTTATCATGCATTTGAGAAGGTGCTCTAGAAGGAAATGTCAAAAGTCAATTTCCAAACTTTCTCTTTCTGTGTAGATATAATCATTACTATTACTCACTTCTGCACTATGAAAACTAGGAAACTTACGATCCCACTGCTCCTTCTTTAAAATAAAAGTAACACAGGGCCTCCCCGGTGGCGCAGCGGTTAAGCGCTGCGCTGCGGAGCTGTTGGCAGCGGCGAAGCGATTTCGACGCCCGGCCGGGGAGAATCCCACATGGTGCGGCAGACCTCTCCTGCCTCGCCTGCTGCTCCCCTCAGCAGTGTATTTCTGATCTGCCTGTTCTGCTCCCCACTCTGTCTCCGTGAACCCTCTCGCCGCCACACACCTCTGGTCTGTACCCCAACTTGTATGTATAAATAAAAAAAATAAATCTTTAAAAAAAATAAATAAATAAATTTAAAAAAAATAAAAGTAACACAGAGCACATCCCCCAGTTTGATGGACCCTGTTCTTTCATTCACATGCTCTTCCCTTTTATCCAGCACCATATGAAAGAAGGCTATGTTTCTATAATGATAAATTTACTTTTACTTGACAAAAACATTACATATATCTGTCCCCTCCCCCGAATGTTTTCCTTTGAGCTTATCCTGAATATTAAGTTACAACAAATTTTAATGAGATCTTGCATGAGCACAATGCTATCATTTGTAAAAAGCAGATCATTTTCCGAGTTGGAAAGCATATCTGGTTCCCATCCTTAAAGATACGTTTGAGGCAGAGAGAAAGCAATGCCTGCGCATAATTGGCCTTTTATCAGCTATGTACTCATATTTCTGTTTCAAATTTATATCTCTTGATCCCTAAATGGTTTTACTGTGAGAAAAGTAGACCTTTTTCAGCCATGTCAGAGCATAAAATTCAGAACTCACTTTGAAAAAAAGAAACTGCCACCAAACTAGTATGTTATAGACTAAATAATGTGACACCAAAGATAACCTTTCATTTACTATTCCACCCATGAGTGATGATGGAGCCTTGAGAAAGTCACCTCAGCAAACCATCCAAAGCCAAGTTTCATTAAGTGCCAACTCTGTATCAGAACCTACTTGATCTAGAGAAATCTGCATGGTGTACAGTCTCCTCAATTCAGGGTCTTTGTTGTAACTATCATTGAAATTATTTTAATCACCCAAACGACTATGAACAACTTTACATTAAAAGTAGCAAAAGACTACCTGACACACAATGCAAAATCTTAAAGAGAGCATGAGTTAAATTTTTAACAGTAATCAACTGACTTCTAGAAAAGAGAAAGAAAGAGGAGGGGGATCTAACCTCACTGACCAGATACCAAAGGAAAAACACCGAAAGATCAAGACTGAGAACTTGAGACAAAAGTAAAATGAAATAAAGCAACTGAAATAACAAATTCAATTAATGACCTATGAAGGATGTGAAATCAGAAAGAGAAAATGACACCTTTTTAGTGTTACCTTTAAGCTAGGTCACATTTTATTTTGTTATCCATAATGAAAACAGAGAAACCAACTACCTAATGAAAATGGGTTCAAATGCAGCCACATAAGTAACCAAGAACCCATTAAACATAGTTGCCAGGGGAATAGATCCTCCCTTCCAAAAGGGAGGGAGATGTATCCTTTAAACTCTACCTCTTCTAGTCTGCTAAATCCAATATCAAAAAGGGTTGTTTAATTTCCTCTCTTGAAGCTCTTACTGTCTTAGCATATTTTTAAATAAAACAAATCTAACAATGAAAGAGCTCAATTAAACCTAATTTGTGTGCTTCAACATCTGGCTGGGTGACTATTCTTTATACTTGTACAGTAAAGTATCACACTTTTTAATTAAGATCACTCATTATGTTTCTCTGTACCATCCAACGAGGAAGTTGTTGTCTGGTACAAAACTCTCCAGAAAAAAAGCCTTAATTTAACAAAGGACTTTTTTTTCTGTTAAGTGCGAAGCAAACACTGGTTCAGAATACGGCTGTCTTTCTTACTTTAAGTCTGATCTCAATTTTATTTCAGACAAGCTAAGATTCCATTGCTGCTATATAGTACTTGGAAATAAGGGCACATGTGTGCATGCACATACACAAAAACTCTCCATAAGTTTGCACACAGTAACATAGCTTTTATGCTCTATGCCAACTTGGAATGAGTACCTGGTAAATCACAAACAGAGAGACCCCCTTATTTTTTGGTATTGAAAGGTCATGGCTTCGCTAGTTTGCTGGGATTTACCTTTAAAGTGCAGTGGGCCAGACCTCAATGGACCTTTTATTATCGGTTGGAAACATAAATCAGGTTGGAAACATAGAAGAATATGAGACGCCAAAGTTGTGCTTTTTATTCAGCTAATGGTACTTATAAAGAAATATTTCTTAATTAGCTTTACCCTGAGCTAACTTCCTCTGATCTGCCATGTATAATTAAATATGTTAGTAAGACAGAGATGTGAGATGAAGCAGCTTTCACACCCAAATTTTCAACTCCAAATTTATAAAAAGATAAATGTGGATTTTTTTTCGTTGAAATCCCATTTTGAAGTATGTTATTTCACTCTAAAAAATTTCTACATTACTTAAAAAAATAAAAATGGGAGTAAAATTAGTAGAGACACATTTAAAAAAATATATTAAATCAAACCTACAGAGTATCAGATGCCCAGCTAAAGACACTGGTACCATTCAGAAGAGACAAAGAATGCCCAGAGTAGTTCCTTCTCCCTAAGGATGCATGTGGGATCTGCTCTACAATCTGACTTCTAGGGATGAATCTAATAGTATTGAGGCAAAGCAGGAAACATCAAGCCTTAGTCACTAAAGAACCTTAAACATAGAAATTGAGTCCAATTGTATAGTGCCTTTTTATGGCTATGCTAATAAAATTCTATTTTACTCTTTCCAATTTTCTCAATTTAGAAATGTGAAAATTGATCTTTATATAGAGACATGAAACAGAACTGGAATATAGGCCTACCTCTCCTATATTTATGTCTAAATATAACTAAAAGAGTGATAATTCATATTGATTTTATAATCAGTGAATAAATCCTTAATAAAAAAGCAGATATCTTGCATGCATTTGTAAATTAACCTGGGCAATATTTTTCTAGGGAAAGGCTTATTTGATTAATAAATTTTGACCTTTAAAAGGCTTGATATTTTTTTCTTCCTTTACCTAAAAGATTCTGTTGCAGTGGTTGAATCCATTTACCCATCCAGAGCATGAAGCACAGAATTTTGCAATAAGCTGTCTTGTTACAGGTAGGTCTTATAGATGAAAATGCAGAAGCACAAGTCATACTCTTATCAGACTAACCTACCAAGAGGGAGATTAAAATGGATTTTACATATGCAGCTATACTTTTTCAGACAATCTTTTTATAAATACCAGAAAGCTTTTCATCTGTGTTGACACTCTGTTTGCTTTGAAAAGGCACTATCTATTTGACTAGAGACATCAATTTCAATCATTTAATTAAACACACACCCACACACAAAGACAGACTATTCTGGGGATGTGTTGAAAGGGCATTTAGAGTCGTCAAAATCTCTTTACATTTTCCTTCAAAGTTTTATCTTCATGTATTTACTAGCCTGAATACTTTGACAGATTGCTCAACTTAACCTTAATTCAGTCACATGGATTTGGAGACTAGTTTTTTTTAAGCCAATTGTTTATTCATTTGTTTATTTATTTATATTTGAGGAAACATTGGTTTACAGCACTGTTTATGATTCAGAGGAAAGGATTTGTACCTCCTCAGATGTCCATCACCACACCCCTCTCTCCCCAGGGCACCCATATCCCTTTAGAGTTTATCATTGGATCCCCCCCCACACTTTTTTCACACCTACTCTTCCCCCTCTAATAGCCTTGGAGACAATCTTTCTTTCACTTTGACCTTAGGTGTCATGCCAGTAAAATCAGTTAAAAGCTAATGCAGTGAGTCCACTTTGGGGTTGTCTCTGTAATCAAGCATTATGTTCATCTTTGAGTTGTTTGAGAGAGTCCCTGAGCTGACTAGACAGATAGAGGTTTATATCCAGTTTAAGATTCTATACTTAACTCTTGCCGTTTATGACAATATGGATGGAGCTGGAGAGGATAGTGCTAAGTGAAATCAGTCAGAAGGAGAAAGACAAACACCAGATGGTCTCACTTATATGTGGAATATAGAGAAACATAAATAAGGGTCAGTCAAAACCAAACTAGTAACGACCTTTTAACATCTGACTGTAAAACTGAGCCCAACCATGGCAGGGAGGGGCCAGAGTGGGAGTAGGGGAGGAAGGAGGCCCAGAGCAGCATGTGGAGGAATATCCGGGTACTGGTGGTGAGCATGGCATAAAAACATGCATGTATTGAGGACTGCACCTATAAACCCCAAAGATGCAATGATGTAAACCAACTTTATCTCAATAAACATAAGTTAAAACAAACAAACAAAAAGATTCTACACTTGCAGGAGCAACTTCTTTGAGTGCTGCATAAAACTATCATACTCAGTGAAATAAGCCAGAAAGAAAAAGAAAAATATCGAATGGTTTCACTTATAACAGGACTATAGGGAGGCCGGGTGGGAGAGAGACACTCAGCGGTGGGGGAGGGGGGAGGGGAGGATAAGGGCACAAAATGGAAGAGAGGAGAATACAGGGGACCATGGAGATGGATCACGGGTGAATTGGTGGTGGGCT
>PVIJ01005858.1:0-18756 GCA_004024925.1 Scalopus aquaticus | reverse complement strand
ACAAAAAACTAGTTCTGAGTTAGCTCCAAAGTTGGTTCTCAGTCAGTTAACCCAAAAAGCCAATTAAGGAATGTAGCTCCTGGAACATTGGGTTTTTTCTGCTATTTATTTTGTTTCTATTTTTGTTCTATCCCAGGACTCACCCTGTCCTATTTTGTTATAATTCTTGCTGTGTGAATGCTTGCTGGTATGTGAAATGCCCATCTCACAGTACTGGCCAGAACCTTCCCTCTTCCCTGCCGGGGCCTACTGTACAAAGGCCTCCTGGTGTCACTGATCTTGATAAAATGTGTTGTGCTTCTCATTTCCTGGTCTCAAACCTGTCTTGCGTCTTCCTGTTCTGTGTTTTTAGTTTTTTTTTTTTTTTTTCAGTTGCTCATAGATCAATGCACTATCATTGTCAACCTAGCAGCTCCCTCTTTCCTTCAGAATAACCAGAGCTGGACTCCATAGTGCCAAGTGAAAATTTCAGAACAAAAGTGCTTCCCAAATTGTTAATTCTGCTCCAGCTGCAGTAAAAGAAAGGGAGGGGAGGAAGAGAGGGAGAGATAAAAATGACAAAATGGAAATGCTGTTTCAGCCAGGAAGTCTCTTCTCCCCAAACTCATATAATAAAATGGATCTGATTTTTCAAGTTCAGCAGAAGGCCTAGAAAGAAATATTAGCTCTTCAGTTAATGTCATTCACATAAGGAATTTGTCAGCAGCCTGCATTTGAACTTTTCATGTCATCTCATGCATCTCAGAGGGTATGCAGCTTCATCAAACACAATTCCAAAAGTGAAATATTTCTCCATTTTGACTCTGTAAGTGAGTCTTAGTGAATGCACATACACATACAATTCATCTCTGGCTTATTCTTAAAGAGAGAATTAATAAAATAAACAGAAATGTTTCCTGGACTAAATAAGTAGGATTTCAGCCCTTCAGGTTCCTGTTCCAAAGCCTTCAAATCCCAGCAGGTCTGGCAAAGCACAATAAAGGGTCTGGATCTATATATTACGAGAATAACAGAAGCAAGTGGTTAATGGATTTCTTAAATACTGCAGAAAATGGCACATGGGTAAATAAGTATCCTACAATATTTAGACTTTACAAGAAGAAAAGGTAAAAATGGAACTTGAGGGACCTGGAGGCCCACTCCTTTTAGCCTGCTTATGATTGCAGAAAAGTTAATCTTTCCCTAGGTGAAGCTCTTATGTGCAACCTGCTTCCTCTTCTTCCTGTTGGTTGGCTTCCAGTCCAGAACAGTGGCTAGCAGTAAACCAATAACTAAATATTTACTGTTCTTCCCCCCTCCACACTTTCTTGAAAAGAGGTAGTTATTACCCAAAAGTGGCATTTTAAGCTGACTGCTTTGATAGCTGTTTTGTGAAAACTACCAGAAATGTTAAAGGATTTTTGTTTCAGAAACATTGATCAAAACTCAATAATTCACACAACTCAAATAGGCCAAAACTGGTAGAAAGTAAAATCTGCATAGAAAACAAAAAAGCTGTATTCTCAGGATAACCTCTTGACCTTTCTGTTCTCTGTGTCCTCTCCTGTGGACTGGAAAGATGATACAAGCTTATTGTCAAATAGATTTGGAAAACTATGTGTTAAACATTAGGACTTTTCTGGTATGTAATACACAAATATGTAGTAGGATTCTATAAGGAAGGAAGAAAGGCAGACAGTCACAACCTTCCAATTCATTTGATCATCTTGCAAATTTCTTCCCTGGAGCACAGAGATGAACTGAATAATCACTATAGTCCCTTCTGGCTTTCTATAACAGGTATGCCATTATCATATCAGGACAAAAGGATTTAAAAATCGACAAGACAGTCTTCTTTCTAAGAGAATCTGAAGATCACTAGACAGACAGTATTATTAGTGGTTTAATGCAGTAAAGATGACAGATTTCGAAGCCAGCTGACTGGAGTTCAAATCCTGTTTCTGTCTTTTGCTACATATATATGTTCTTGGATAAGTCACTTAACCTCTCTGAGACTCAATTTCTTTATCTGTAAAACAGAAACACTAATTTATAAGGATGTTTAAAATGAATTACCAATGATTACTATCACCATGTCTAACATATCTTTTTTTGTTGTTATTATTTTATTTATTTCAAAACTCATTAAGGTTGAGACTTAATCATGATCACCTTATTAAGAAAGGGAGCTTGACATAAAAATCACTCAAAATATCTTCCCACTTTAAGATTTGCTGAATTTCTTCCATACATCATAACATACCCTACCTAATTCCTGATAAACTTTTCTCTTTGCCTCCTGTCCCATAGGAAAATTACCAAAGCCTCTGACCGTCTCCTACAATGTAGCTGCTGAAATGATGGGAGTCAGAAGTAATTAATCCATTCACATCGCCAGAGGTAAACTATGCTACATATCAATTATACTAAAAAGCCGCCTGCTATGCCAAAAAGAAAAAGTATAAATTGTTTCTCTACCAAAGAATGCCACCGAATATTGATTTTTTCTGTCTTTTAAATAGTCTATGTTTAGAATTTAGATCAGTGTGAGAACAATTCACTTTCAGATGCACGTAAATAAGGTTAAAGGCCTAGCTTAAATCTAGAACAAGTAGAAGCAAAGAGAGCAGTTAAAGTTAAAAATGGTCCTCTGATGAGATGAACATATAGTCTTTAACCAAGGATGCAGTGAAAGTGCAGTGATAAAAGTTGGTGGCGACATCCTTCCAAAAATGTGGATGTGTAATAGGCACTTTCTGAGTCCCTAGAGAGATGACAGCTATGAGTTCTCTTCCAGCAATGGAGTTAACTGATTATTTTGAGCTATCTTTCCTTTAACTTATTTCTTATATCTTGCACAAATAAAACATATTCAAGGTGCTGTAAGTGGTTGCTCTGTAATTAAACTCTGTAAAATCCAGTGTTTTTGTCTCTGATTTACAAAGAAGCCAAAATGCTACTCTTTGAAGTAATTAAAAAGTAGTCCCTATCTTGGCCCTACCTTTAGGCTGCTCTTGACCTACTGCAGCTTTATATCTACAGCCCCAACCTTTCTGTTCAGGTTCAGACTTGAACAGCCATGTGAAGAACCCCTTCACATGTAAGAGACAACTCCAATCAAAGGTTACTCAACTCCATGCCTGGAACACCATTTCCCAAGAACTTTTCAGATCTTCTACTTCTCATCTCTAATGCCTGCATGTCTTGAAATATTTTCAGATATGAAAAACAGAAAACTGAGATTGGCTTAAACAATAAGGGAAATTACTGTATCAAATAATAGGATGATCTGATATAAGCGGTTCAATTAAGTCACTTAAGATGGGGTTAGGTCTTTGCTCCACAGGGGCTTCAACGTACCAGTTGGATTCAAGTACAGAAATCACAATCCATTCTAAATATTTTCATTGGGAGGAAGTTCATACGGGGGAAGTGAATAATTCAAAAATCACTGGAAAGACAGAAGGAACAGGCTCTAGATAGGTCTCCAGGAAAAATTCCTAAACAGTTACCCATTGACCACAAGGAAGTTGTAAAGAGCCACTCCCCATAAGGTCACCTTAGAACCATAATATAAGGAACCTGTCACCAGTAAAAGTGGTTTCCAGACATGCAGAAAAGTGAAGTCATAGTTGCAAATGTGGTCCAGAGCTCAGGAAGTCAGAGCCAAGAGCTCCCACTGCTGCTTCTGGCACCCCGACTTTTCCTTTAAACTCAGAAATCTGGAGCATGGACAAAGAGCATGACTGCTAGGACCTGCCACGGATACGCTTGCCCACAGAAACAGCAGAAAGAGGGCTGAACGACGGCCTCCTACTCACTTCACGTGTCAAATATCACAAGAATATATCCAAGGATATGCTTTTCAGTACCAAGAGCCCAACTGAAAGAGAACCTGGAAAATGTTGCTTTTAGTGTCCCAGTCACTCTAACATGACTGAGGATTAGAATAGAAATTGGTTAAACTCACATATTGTATACAGAAAACTCAGCTCCCTGGAGTGAGTCCCCATGAAGGCACATGATGGAATTCAGCAGCAATCAAGGCTGCCTGAGCTTTCATGCAGTCCAGCAGGGGACAGAAAACAATGTCCTCCATAGTCATGGGATATGAGCCCTTTTCTCCCTATAATGAACTATTAGGCCAATTTATACTACTTCTTTAGGTATATTTACCGGGCTCTAAAAATATCTAACCCATATAATCCTGTTAGTTTAGTACTTCCTTTTCCTACTGGGATGTAAACCCCATGAAAGCAAGAATCTTATCTCTCTTTTTCACTTCTATATCCCTATTACCCATAACAATGTAATATACATACTGCATATTCAATGAGTTATTGAATGTATATAAATGAATAGGCTATAACTCATGAACTCATGTACTATAAAATACTCCCACTACTGTCCTTTTATTCTTCCCAATTAGGACAGTTTACCAATTAAAAGACTTGTTCAATTTGTGTGTGAGCTATACAATTAGTGTACTAACTGGCTTAATCTTTGGGTTTCAGTCTTTTGTCCTACTGTGTGTATCCTGCCATTAGTCATGCAGAAATCAAGATCCTCTAGTGAGTTCTAAAGATACATGAGGATTAAGAATATACAACAGCTGCTCTGAAAAACAGTATGACAGGTCCTCCAAAATTAAAAAAAAAAAAGAATTATCATGTGATAGCGCAATTCCATTTCTGGGCATATAACCAAAGAATTGAAAGCAAGGTCTTGAAGAAATATGTATGCACATTTTCATAGAACAGCATTATTCACAATTGCCCAAAGGTATAAGCAAACCAAGTGTCTATTGACAGATAAATGTATAAAGAAGACACAGCATAAACATATAATGAACTGTGATTCAGTCTCATAAAGAAAGGAAATGATGACACATGCCACAACATGAACCTTGAAGACACTGTATTAAATAAAAAAAAGTCAGTCACAAAATGACTGAATGATTCCACTTACATAAGATACCTAGAGTCCAATTTATAAAGATCTAAAGTAGAAGGGTAATTGTCAGAAAATAAGGGAGGGGGAATGGTAAGTTGTTCTTTAACAGAGTTTCAGTTTTGCTGAATGAAAACAGTTTTGGAGACTGGTTGCACAACAATTTGGGTGTAACTAACATTACTAAATTGTACACTTAAAAGTGATTAAGATGGCAAATTGCATGTTATATACATATGATCACTATAAAAAATTAAGTAAAAAATACGCTGTGACCCAAGAACAACATGTTAGAGAATTACTTATTTAATATTCATAATTATGCAAGGTTAGTACTATGAATGTCCCTATTTTTTATATTTAAAGACAAAAATTTTAGTTTGATCAAGGTTACACAGCTAGTCAGGGGCAGTTTGGGGACCAGAATTTAAAATCTCCACTGCAAAGATTATACGGTGTTAAACTGCACACAGACACACCAATAAGCAATGATACCATGTTCTCAAATGGGCTATTGCCCTCCTATCTAATTGACAGGCTTTTCCCACTTTTTTGTAATCAGGTGATTAGGTACAGGCACTAATACATATTAAGTGAGAAAGTAAGAAATTGTATACTCTTGGGCTAAACATTAAAAAAAAATTCTTTAAGAGAAATAATGAAGGGAAACGGTAATAGTTGAAAGCATGCCTATCTAAGGCTATTTTGGGAATGGACAGAAAAGATAGACACAAAAAATGCTCACAGTGTTTTTAAGTCCATCTAACCAAGGTGGCAGTGCAGCTCCTTGGGAAGAAAAAGAAGCGAAACAAACCATGCAGGGCATATTGGTTAACTGTTTACAGGAGAGATGTTCCTTCTCTTCCTCCTGTCAAATGCTAAAATAAATCACACATTGACTAGTGTAACCAGAACAAAAAATGGAGCCATGAGTTAATTAGAAGAAACTATGATTATATATCTACATGGGAATAAACTCTTGAAGTATAAAGACATTAAAATAAAATGACAAAGAAAAAAATGGCAAATTGTCATCACAGAAAATTAAAACCTTCAGTTCCCCCAAGCCTTTATAAACAAAATGAAATGAAAAAACAACACGAAGGAAATGTATTTGAAAAGTGTATTATAAACTAAGAGCTAATAACTTTATATAAAGAGCTTTTACAAATTGATAAGAAGCATACACTTCATTTGAAAACTATGAAGAATTCACAAAATAAATATAAAGGGATAAGTAGAATAAAGGAAATATTCACCATCACTATATTTAATAAATCATAATTTTAAGCAATGAGACTGTATTCTTATTATTAAAGGACAAAGAAAAAATTTTCAATAAAAATATTTATTATACCCTTCTAGACATTTAGACCAATGCAATTATCAGAGATCTAGGCAAAGATTAGTTATAAGACATTTGTCATAGTTTTTATGTATAGCAGCAATAAAACTAAAAAAAATGAGAGAACAGTTAATTAAATTCTGATATTCAAAGGCTAATATTTGAAAGACATTAACAAATCAGACTTTCAAAGAATACTTAATATGAAAAATGTAGATACAATGAAGTGTAAAAAAGTGGAACATAAAATGTGCAAACATATATATATGCATATGCAAACATAATACAGAAAATATACATATGTATGCATATTTGAATACCAAAAAAGTACTTGAAGGAAATTCACATGAATGTTAACAATGGTTATAGCTGAGAAGTAGAATTAATGTTGACTTGTCTTCTCTTTCTTATTTTTCTACATTTTTTCAAATATTCTTTAATAAATCAGAACTATAATTAGAAAGCATTCATATTATAAATGCTCACTCTCTAGATATGTTAAGTCTGTTAACACTTACTATAGACTCAGTTGTATTGTGTGAACACAACTGTATTGTGATAGGGAGTATGACAGAAAAACCAGAAGTAGGTACAAAGAAAGTACCGGACATTACAGGATATTCTAGAAAAAGAGACAAAGGTTGATATAAAATTTGTTATTAAGTAAAGTTAAAACAGAAGCAAAAAAGCATGGGAACTGATAATAGAAATGAAACCCAGGAAGGCTTCTCAGAGGAGGTGGTATATAAATTTTCTATTTAAAAAGATGGTGTCTCATCAACGGTGGACTTCACCATTTGGAGAATAGTCCAACTCCCAATAAAAGAAACACATCAACTCCATCTTCAGTTCTTCCCTCTCCCTGCTCCTCTACCAACTATGTAGAGTTTCTTAACCTCCTTCAGAAACATTCACTTACCAGTGAGACAATCCATTTTTTAGAGTTTATCATGGACCACTTAAGGAAAGACTCCTCCAATTTCTCACAACATAGTATGAATTAGGGTTCCAAAAATAAATTCTTCCTGAGTATTATAATTAAATATATAGTCTACAAATTCTCTAGTGGTGAAACAAAAGGTATCCATGATCTTGAAGAAATTTCAAATCTCAGGCAAGCAGTTAGGGGAGTTTAGCCAAGAAGAAAGAACAGATCATACCATATGGTAAATAATTATTTCTCTATTTATTTGAAAATCTTTTAGTTAAAGGTAATTTTGATATACTACCTATTTTTCAGAAATGAAAAAATCAGGGCTACAACCAAACTTACCCACTATTAAAGTGTGATTTACTACTAACAATCTCACTCTAAGAGAAAGGTTACAATTGAGAGGTATGAAAATACTACACAAAATACACCACGGACTTTTTTAGAATGAAGACTTAAATGCAGAAAGTAATCTTTGTTAAATATGTCTTCTAGGGAGATCTACTATGTCCCAGTCCTTAAATTAGAAAGTCAGCAAAAAGATGAACTGAATCCCAGATGTTAATTGCACAGGCTTACTGGATTAGAACTAGAGATAATTAATTGCTCAATTTTAATATGCATTGGACTAAATGGATGATAAGATTTCCAGTTGTTGATTTTGAGGTCCAGAAGGGAAAGATTATTTCTTTACAGGCCTGGGAGCCCTAGGGGCTAAAGATATTTTAAATGTCTGTGTTTAGTGAACAAGAAGTTGGATAAATAGAAGAGGTTAGGAAATGGCAGAAACTTCCAGGAAGAATACTTAAGTTCAAGTTGAAATTACTTTTTGAGTATAATTTTGCATAGGAAAAAGATCTTACATTTAAAACAAAATATTGCAGTTTCAGTGATTAACATCCCTGTCCTATAATGTCAACATTAAATCCAGACAATTCCAAAGCCCATTACTTTCTATCTGCAAAAAACCAGAGAGAGATATGCTATTTATGGTCTAGATAATTAAATTTTTTATGTTCCTAAGAATTCAAGAGCATGCTATGGTTAATTGGGAAAATTGTGAATATGTCTAAAGTGTGTCATTTTTATTCAACTTATAACAAAACAAATAACGAAAAACCAACTATTTGACAATGTTGAAAAACCAGGCCAAAATATACTCAAGAGAATTCACAAAAGCAGTTTCCATTCTAAAAGCTGACGGCAAAGACAGATGATGAAAGCTAAGAAGATGCAGGACTATAGAGACTGCTGGTGAAGACGAAAAAGTGTCCTATACCCTTCTACAACATTCAAGCTGCTCGAACAGAAGCAAAGACCACCAACTGCAGGGTCATTACCCAGGCCCTTTAGACACCCAATAAGGCTGCCGAGACACCTCAGATATCAACTTAATTTCTGTATCACAATCATCTGTAGAGTTGGTTAAAAAGATGGGATTCTGAACTCCATTCTCTCAAAAGGTAAAGATGAGAATCAGGGTATTATTCCTTTGATAACTACCTTTTATTTTTAACATAACTTTTAAAGTTTCAAATATAGGCCTCCCTAGTTGCTCTGTGGAGCTGTCAGCAGCAGCGACACAAGTTCGACGCCCGGCCGGGGTGATTCCCACATGCCACGGCAGACCTCTCCTGCCTCGCCTGCTGCTCCCCTCAGCAATGCAGTTCCGTTGATCTGCCTGTTCTGCTCCCCACTCTGTCTCTGGTGAATCCTCTTGCCGCCCCATGCCTCTGGCCTGTACCCAAGCTTGTATGCATAAATAAATAAATCTCAAAAAAAAAAAATAAAGTTTCAAATATAGATGTTTTGGTGATCTATTATAATTTGCAGGCTGGGATATGCTAAGAGGTGAATGATCTAGTGGCAGTATGATAATGTCTAGGGGTTCCTATAGTGCACAGCACTTTAGGTTACACTGGTCAACAAATTTTTACAAAAGTCATGTTACTGAAATAAAGTTAGTAATTTCCTATCGATTTGTATTTGCTCAACACGAATATGACAGTCAAATTCTAATTTTGGCTCTAGTTTTTTTGTAATCTGCAATAAACAGACGTTTACATCACGAAATGCATGCCAATAGTAATATGCCTAAGGTTAATACCTGTAAAAAAAATCAAGTCATAGACTAGTTGGATTTCTTCACTTACCTCTTGTACAGCTGTTCAGGAGCATCTCTGGGGAGTGTCCATCAGTAGCCAGCCAGCAATATAGTGGACCATGTTACCTTGTATCTTTGTTCCACTGATGCAATATCTTGATGAAAACGTTCACCATGTTCATCACTAACCATTCCCATTCCCATTCCAAATGGGAATGAAGGAAGTGGATCTTTAGAGACATATTGCAGCCAAGTTTCTGATACTGCATCAGCATGTCTTCTACTAGTTCCTTGTAGTTTTCTGCCCTAACATTCCCAAGAAAGTTTGTATACACTAGGTCAAAAGCATTCCATGCTTGTTTTACATCACCCTGCAGCAAGTTGTTGAACCAGTCATCTCAATGCAGATGGACTGTTGTTTGGGTAGACTATTCTTGACTTCTTTTGCTTTGTTATTCTGCTGGAAAGAGAAGGAACCAAGCAGAAGTAACAGTCTTTTATGTCTCTCCACACCGTGGGCACTGCAAACAGCATTGATGGTCTTTTGCCATTTAACCATGGTGAAAGCTGTATTGTACATGTAGCACAGCATATATGCAGGACCCAAGGCTTGTCTTGGTCGCCAACCTTGCATCCAAAGTAAAGACGATAAGCCTTCTTCACTTGAGAAGTGATACTTTTCTTCTGGTTGGCAAATGTTACTTCCCCACAAACAGAGCAGAAATTGTCCACGCTATTAATACACTTTTGAGGCATTACTGTTCTGTATTGTCCCTAAGTGGATAAAATAATAACAGTTCTATGGAACAATAGCTTAAACTGTCTTGCACAAAGTCTGAAATATTTTCAATGCTCAACCTTTCCGACAGGGCTTTATATAGTGCACTGCTGACGTCAGCTTACTTCAGCAGCTGCCTGGCAGTAGTATTGCATTGCATCAGAAAATGATGCCATCAACTCTAGATGATGTGTGCATGAAGCTATTTTGCAATGCGATGCAATATTACATCATTCTAGGCTGATTGAGGATGTTGTTGCAGTCCTACTGGATACATTTACATGGTGAAACATATAAAATGAATTATATGAAATATCTTCAAAACGAGAGCTAATAAAATATTTTCAGGGTTATATTCATATTCAGAACACCAAGCTACTACAGATTAGGGCCTTTTTAAGTCAGTTATGATCTCACTGTTGACCAGTGTTATTGGTTCCCCATGGAGGTAAAATGACTTGCTTAAGCTCACACAGAGATTAACTATATAAAATGAAATAATAATTGAATTCTAATGCTAGAAAGTATACACTGTTTACATTTACTTGCTCATTAAACAAGATTTACTAAATATTAAGAATTACAGGGCCGTCACCATATTTCCTAAATTTTAAGGTGCTTGTTTATACACTTTTAACATAAGTAAATGGAGATGCATCTACCAGTTAATTTATGTGTTTAATATGGTGGCACATATATCCACAAGATCATAAAATCAGTGGTGTTTCTATAAGCAGCATCACTGCAAAGTTAAGTAAGTATAAAGTGTGTGTGTGTGTGTGTGTGTGTGTGTGTGTGTTATATGATCTACCATTTCTCCAAAACAAGACTTTTTAATAATTAGCTCTGTGGCATATTACCAATGTCTCAATTAAGGAGATCAAGTCTCACCTTGCATGGAAACCTAAAAATATACTTTCGGCAAATGACTGTCCTACTATCAGCATCTCAGCCTTCATTTGACGTCATTTCTACTTTCAGTTTTTTCTCTCCTTCCCAGTTTTAGTATCTCAACTATTCTCTCTACTATCACACTAATACAATCCACCCAGGGCAAAGATCATATTTATCCTCACGAAACATTTATTTTATCCTATCACTTCATTTTCTAAAACTTCTGGGCACCCCAGTGGTTCCAGATTCAAGCAAAGCCCTCAAAATGGCACTTAGGATTCTTGTAATTCTTCCCCAGTGAATTCGTTCCAATCTCATATCTGTCAGCTGTCTTCCCTGGTTATATTAGTGCAATCACTTTGTTTAGAACTTAGTCTATTAACTATGTTTCCGCTACATGCAACTTTCAAGTTCTAGCTCAGAAGTCACATCTTCCATCAAACTTTCTACTCCTCCCATCAAAATTATTCTCTCCCATCCCTGGTGGTGCAAGGGGTTAAGTCTCAGCACTATGATGCTATCAGCAGCCAATGAAGCAGGAGTTCAATCCCCAGCCAGGGAGCTAAACCACATTGCACAGCAGACCTCTCCTGTCTTGCCCGCTGTTGCCCTCAGCAGTGTATTTCAGTAAATCTGCCTGTTCTGCTCCCCACTCTGTCTCTGAAGAATACTCTCACCCCTGGCACCTCTGACCTACACCCCAGCTCTTGTATGCATAAATAAATAAATCTTTAAAAACAAAATTCTCCCACCACATTATTGCCTATGAAGATGGACTGCCAGATGGACTGAAGATGGCTTTGTAACAGCCCCAAGCCCAGTCATGTGTCATTTCTGTTTATTCAAATTTTAGAAGCTATGTCTCTCAATGGCAGAAACTGGATCTCAATTTTTTTAGTTTCTCCCACAGAGTTCAGTACAATGCACAGCACCTATTAGATATTTAGTCAGTACAAAATCTTTAACAAAACCAGAACTGACACTGAAGCTAGGTGATCACAGGATAGAGATATAAATAAAACTTCTTAGTCCCATACTGGGAATCTGCAGATTTTTATTAGGCCCCACTATGGTGGCATAATTTTAGATAATGTTATGCTGATGATGCACAGTCTTCCCTCCCAATCTTGGCCAACCCCACGGAAGCAATTTCCTATTTGATTAAAAGACTAGATTATAAAAATTAACTGTAGGCTTGAGAATGTAAGACTAATTGTGGGGGATCAAATGGGAAACATTATAAATGGCAATTTTTAAAGGAAGTATTTGAACAGGCTATTTCAGAATATTCAGAATCATCTTTAGCATTACACCACACTTTAGTAACTATCTAAATTCAAGATAGGTACTCATATCCCTTCCATAAGATGTAGAAAGGGTGTGTGGTAACTGTTACTCAAATGTCTCAGGTTATTAATTATTGCTTTCCACAATACAGAAATAGCAATAGTATGTTTCCAGCAATATTTAATATAGAAATATTGAAAAAAGCACTATTCATAGGCTTTCTGCCCAAAATTCTAAGAGATCCTTAAAGGTTTCATTCTACACCTGGCTGCCAGATTCTCAAAAGAAGAATCTTTTTTATTTATTTATTTATTTATTTATACATACAAGCTGGGGTAGAAGCCAGAGGCGTGGGGCGGCAAGAAGGTTCACCAGAGACAGAGTGGGGAGCAGAGCAGGCAGATCAGAAATACACTGCTGAGGGGAGCAGTGGGCGAGGCAGGAGAGGTCTGCCGCGCCATGTGGGAATCTCCCCGGCTGGGCGTCGAACTCACATCGTGCACTGCCAACAGCTCCACAGCACAGGGCTCAATCGCTGTGCCACCAGGGAGGCCCAGAATCTTATTTATGTGTGTGGTTTGTATTATGTATTTTTTTCCCAACTGATCATGTCTTAGTTGCACTGAACCACTTAAAAAGTGGGCAATTCAAACTACTCGTGCTTGTAAGGAGGCAATGCCTTGTGCCCAACATCATTAGTAGTAATAATTATATGTTATGCATTATGTATTAAAGCTACTAAATAAAATATCTTAATATGAAGTATAGATACTAGTATAACTACAATGTATACTATATTAAAATATATTGTTAATTATAAAAAATAGCAGTTTGAGTCCTTCATTTTGACTTAGCACTATTCTAAGCATTTTAAATGCTTAGAATTTAAAACACTGTCCAGGGGATAACCTTTATCTCCATTTAAGGATCAGAAATTGAGACCAAGGTCACATAGAGAGGAGGACAGAAACACTGATGAAGCCCTAACTCAACATTCTACAATTTCATCTTTCATTCAATCTCTCTCACCACTCACAACCGATTAATGCTATGAATAAGAGAGTTCATTACAGCACTTCATTTCATCTGAGTCAATTCCATCCTGATAGAAGATATTTCCTTTGCACTCCACCCCTCCTCTCTGAAGCCACAGTGCAGTCTCTGGGTACCAGCGCAGCAACAATGAAAGACAACACGTGACCGTGTGGGTTATATACTGCCTGTGTGTTTGAAACTCCATTCTGATTCCAGGAAGAGTTCACAAAAGAATCCTCCCTTAAACTAGATCTTTTTCCAAAAACCCCAACCCTCTCTTTCTAGTACTTCTTAAAGTCTGGTCATATGTTAGCGTCTATAGTCAACAAAGAAATATTTTTTGAAAGATCTGATTGTATTTTATGCAAACCAAGAAACATTTATCATACCTGCTAAGTATAAGTTGCTTTTCTAGGGAGTATGAGAAATAATAAAATAGAGTGCCTAAGCCCTGATAGGAGAAACAACAGAAATTCACCAAAAAATGTTTTTAAAAACTGCAGCTAAAATAATTAACATAGAGAGATGATAAAAGAGAAATTACATAGTAGCACATATTTGCCAATTAGATTGCACTGTGAATTACTCTAGAAAGAAAAATTCACTCCCAAAAAGGAATAATTTCCCATCTCAGTGTTGGCAAAGGATTAGTGGTGATACATATAATTCTAATGCATACATAATGTATACGTAAAAGCAACTCAGTAAATGGTTGCTTTGATTATTTTTATTCTAATAAAACAACACATTATATTAGTGTTATGTTTATCATTTTCAAAGAAATTTTGCTCACAACTACCTCATTAGATAAGATTCTATGACACATGTTGTTTGGTACAAAGCAGGAATTGGGGGGACTACAAAACAGGTTTGGGTGAACTCCCTGGCCTTTTGGGACATCTGGGTACACGAAGTAAAGCTAGGCTTCATAAACTCTGAGTAGATCTCTTTTTTCAGGAATGCAGGATGTATTCAAGAAAACCATAAATGTTTTGTAACTCAACTAGCAGAGTAGGGTAGAATTCTTGGAGTTAAGTAAAAAAAGATAGCAAGATCAGAAGAGGTTTAAATATCTCAGAAACCATCTTGAAGGAAAAGGCAGTCAAGCCTGAAAACGTTCAATTAGGACAAAAGGAAAGGTAGGAACCTATATTTAGAGCCTGAGAGAAGGGACAACATGGTAGAAGCTTTTCTAGAAATGGGGTTTTAGGAAAAGTTATAGGTTTGGAAGCTGTTGAGTTAAAGACCCATATAAAGTATTAAAAAAAGATAGAGGCAACTCCTTACAATTTATACCAACAGAAAGCACTTTAAAAGGAAGAATAAATGTTAGTTAAACTTTAAAGATTAAATTACAAATTTACTCGAGTGATTTAAACTTTTACTGCACAAGTAGCAATTTTAAGTCATAAGGGATCTGAAATGTTTCCAGAGTTTTAAAATTGACTGTTTTACTTGAGTGAAAAAAAAGATCTTCACTTCCAGTGCTGAGTGCATAGCAAATCCTCTGCCTTGTAATGGGCTGGTATAATTGCACAGTTTCATAGAAATAATTTTATTACTAACTTGCTAGTTTTCTGCTAATTATCATTTCAAAGTAAGAAAACTATTACTTTTAAAACCTACATTAAAATAGGATTAAGCAAGCATGGAAAAAGAAAGCAGCAAGAGAAAATATAAAAAGATGCTATTAATATTAACAGTTATAGTTGGACACTTGTTCATTTAATAAATCTTTGCAATATTAGCAAGATGGATGAGAAGCAGTACAAATGAGAAGAACATGAGATAAGCAATCATTTGTTATCATTACTGCGATATAAAATATGATTCAGTGTTTCATAATGGATGCTAAATTTGATTTAACATATGGTTGGCTCATTTGCTGAAAACTATCCTTTAAAGACATAAACTCATTCTAAAGTCAAAGCCATTGTCTTAATAACAGCCTTTGAATTATCTCTCCAGAAGAGACTGAATAAACTCAGCAAAAACAAGCTTGGGGAGATGATGTATAAAAGCTGTTTCTTAAAACAACAACAGCAACCATTGTACCATATGAGAGAAAATATCACAGAAAATATTGGTGCCTAGGTTGTAAGAGTAAATAATTAATGTAGTTTCATATCAATCAGATAGAGTCTACTGAAATAGATATTCAAATGACCAGTAGAGAAACACTGTCATTGCTATAAATGCTGCAACAGTTACCTAAGGAATTCTCCTTTGTCAACTTCATCTTATAATTATCAAGGAATAGCAGTTCCCACTTTAAGTTTAGTGAATTAAGCAGATCGTTGCAAGTGCTGTTAAAATAATGTATAACCTATCATTATACTTCAGGAGTAATCGTACCTGGAATGAGAGATACTTAGAAATATCGGTTACATGAGCATACTCATATCAGTCATTCAATTTTGTCTGAGTTCTCAGTTCTAAAAGAGAGATATATTAACATTTTAAAAAACAATTTATCTACTTCCTAGCAACAAGTTTGAATACTAGATGTCTTTAGCAATCTCTGTGTTGATCTTATAGTTGATGGCTTATTTTTTGATTTAGCTCCAAAATCAGCTTCATTAATAAGATGTCTACCTTACAAACAAAATTTAAATCTTCTGTTTTTACTTATGATTGTGCCATACCACATCTCTGGGGACCTATTCTTATAATTCAGTCTACATTAATCTGAAATAAGAGACTGCTAAGCATTTCTACTATCCTGCCTTTGAAAATGATCTAGGTTTAGAAAGCATTATTTCACCTTGTTATGTGCATGATATCAGTCTCTGTTGTTAGGCTGCATCTCCTCTGATCAAATTGTCATCTAATTCACAGTTATCAATCAGAATTACGTCTACAAAAGTGCTTTATGCATCCATTTTTAGGTCATACTCTTCAGTGAATAAAACTGTTACTTGGCAGTGATTTTATTTATTGACAACATGAATGCTAGTGTTTGACACCAATTCGCCTTATGCCACTAAACGGTTAAAAATGACTCCAGATTCCATTTCCCTCATTTGTGAAATGAGGAGTTTGCTCTATATCATTGATTGAAGAAAGCAGAATCTACTATCAAACCAGCAATGCTATCCTGGCTAGGGGCCCAATACAATACATTAGAGCTTATGGGGGCCCCCTGAAATTATGCATCTTAGTAAGTTCCCAGATGATTCTCATGGATATTCCCAATAGAAATAATGGGACAGATATGGTTAAACCACTTTGTAATAGTATGTACTGAATTCACTCACCAATTAGCTGCGAAAAGAGAAAGCACGCTGAGTTGGATCAACAATCCATTCTATAGAGATATTTGGTAGCTGCTCTAAGAATCTGACCTAAAAAGGTCATGGAACCAGGAAAGAATGATGGAGATGAGGAGCCCAGCAGCAGGCAGTGGAATTCTATACAACTTTGGGCATATCTGCTAACCTCTGAAAAACTAGAGGTCCTTTTCTGTGAAGTGGAGATAGTACATCCTAGCTTCGAGATAAATTGAACAAATTATTAATTTAAAAATATACATATAGAGTACTTTCAAAATGTGAGTACTGTCGATACTTGGGAGGACTACAGTTGGGCTGTATTCATTGTGGCATCCTTTTCAGCACTTAAATACAGAAGTTGCTAAGAAAACAACAGATTGAAGAACAGAATTTAATCTAACTGTGACAGAGGCATCTCCATAAAAGAGGAAGTACCGTGTTCCCCATTCCACTTACATGTGTTTGCCTTAGGCTAGCTACCAGGAAGCAGGAGCATGGCTGAGAGGCCAGGTAAAGCTATTGAACACAGAAGGCAGATGGGCAAAAGAGGCGAGAACTCTTGCCCACAGCCTGACTTGCACCCTGCTACTGCTGGGAAGGACTCATAGAAGGAAACAAGTGAGAGGGAGAGACAAACACACTGGATGACACATGTGGGAAGGTTGACAATGGCAGCTGTTACCCTGATGTGGTACCTGCTTTTTTCCCCCAATTTTCTGGGGACTGCTTCAGAATCTCTTTTCTATGGCTTCCTGACAGAAGGTAACTTAGACTTATGGTGAGCTTTCTGGCATCACTGGTTCTACCTCACGCTGACCCTATGAGGTTGGGCATTTGCCACAAGGGGATGGGTAATTTGGGGTGTTTTATTTGGACACTATTATCCTCTCTTTTCTGCCTCTCTGTGCACACTAATTCTATTAAAGTTCTTTCAAATTAAGAATTTCCTTTGTCTTTATGTTAGATTGCAGGACCTTTTTTTTTTTAATTTTTTTTTAAACTTTTTCTTTTTTTTTTTTTTAAAGATTTATTTATTTATACATACAAGCTGGGGTACAGGCCAGAGGTGTGGGGCGGCGAGAGGGTTCACCAGAGACAGAGCGGGGAGCAGAACAGGCAGATCAGAAATACACTGCTGAGGGGAGCAGCGGGCGAGGCAGGAGAGGTCTGCTGCACCATGTGGGATTCTCCCCAGCTGGGCTTCGAACTCGCTTTGTGAGCTGTCGACAGCTCCACAGTGCAGCGCTCAAACGCTGCGCCACCAGGGAGGCCAGGACCTGTTTTAAAGTATGTAAATTTGGGGGTCCCCCTGGTCACATGCTTATATAACCCTCTATGTCTACCTATGTTATTCACTCAATTCATTTTTATTGAGAGCGCTATTATGAGACAACCAGTTTGCCTCTTTAGAACTATTCCCCCACTTCTGACCCTGCTTCCTGCCCCAGAAGACTGACCTGCATGGACTGAATCGAAGATTTACACTGATGCTGCTTCCTTGTAACTTGGCCAGTCAAGGTTCAAGCTTAAGATCAAATGTACAGGAAAAAAAGTTTTAGAGACTGAGTGCTCCTTCCAAGACAGACAGGCCTTCTCAATTCTCTTTCCTCTGAGTTGCAGGATTACTTCCACACTTCATCTCTTTGGACCTGATTTGTGACACCTCTTCTGCTGCTACGCTCATGTCCCTGAACTAATCCTGTGGTTCCTGTACATTCCAGCCATGCCTCTCTAAATAGTCTGTTTGTAAAGAATCCCTTTTCAGTTCATCCTCACTCAACTGTACCCTTTGTACCAGGTGGGAGTCTGATACAAGCATCATGTTAGGAGTTAGGAAATAATGTAATAAACAACAACAAAACCAGTATCATCTCTTACCTTCCTGGAGTTCTGAAAATGACCACCACCATAATAAAAATCATAATTAATTGCTACTCTTTCCTGGGCACATAGCATATGCCAAGATATATAGAAATTGCACTTTCAAAGTTGGTAAAAGCATTATGTCTAGTTTTCAAATGAAAAAACAAAAACACCTAAAATTGGGATATATAAAGCCCTCGTACATATATCGAATGGTTTCACTTATAACAGGACTATAGGGAGGCCGGGTGGGAGAGGGACAATCAGTGGGGGGGGAGGGGGGGAGGAAGGAGCCGGAGGGAGGGAAGGGAAAGGGCA
>PVIJ01005857.1:0-98756 GCA_004024925.1 Scalopus aquaticus | reverse complement strand
CCCCCCCCCGCCCCTGAGCATTGCTCAGAGGTTCCTAGACTCCGGGATTTCACAGGATTGTGAATTTCAAGAAGTATTATGGGAACCAGATAAGGGCGCGAACTTTTAATTTTGCTAATGCCATCAAAATGAAACAGCTAAGTTGAAAATAGCTACTGCCACGTGCAGTCACCATTTTTTTTATAAAAGAGAAGCATAAGGTCTCCTTTATGAACAGGGCAGTTGCTCAGGAAGACGGGCCCTCAGGGGCCTGGCCTCACTCGTTGGGCTGTCGCCTCTGTTGTTCTCCTCAGACCCTCCTCAGACCTCCAGGTCTTTCACAGCCCCTGCTGGGTGGAGCTCAACCCTGCTGAGGTGATTTCCTTCTCTTCAGCTAAGTGGTTTATTTTTATTATTTTTTTTCTTCACGAAGGGAGGAGCAGTGATTAACTTTCTGGCTGGTGGTTTACAGACTGCTGGAGGAAGGTGTGAAGTTGGGTGCGAGAGGAGGAGCTGGGTAGAGGCGGCTGCTGCTGTCCTCAGCCTGTGGGTCTCCTACGCCCCCCTTCCTGTGATTGTCTGGCTTTGTGGCTGTCCCTCGTCCTTGTTCCCGCATGTCCCTGCCTCCCTTTGGCCTCCACTTCTTTCTTTTTCCTCTTTCTAATCTCAGCTCATTCCTATTTTCCCTCTCTACTCCATCCCTGAGTTCCAGCCAGTAGCTTTTATCTTAATTGGTCATGACTTACAAATTAGAACTATTTTGCTAGAAAAAATGTTTTATGTTCTCTGTCCACCTCCCCTCCGATCTTACTGAGATGTCATTGACATACAGCTTTGTATTAGTTCAAAGCGTACAGCATAATGACTCATAATTTGTATATATTGTATATATTAACAATAGATCTAGTTAACATCCATCACCTCACATAGTTACAGTTTTTTCCTTGTGTTAAGAACCTTTAAGATCTATTCTTAGTGTATACAATACACGATTATTTTATTGTATACAAAACAGTATTATTAAGTATAGTCACCACACTGTACTTACACCCCTAGGACTTCTGTTCTCTGTTCTTAATTGTTGGGTCAGTTTTTAAACAAATATCATTGTGCACCAGGTCAGCACTAGGTGTTCTCAGCTTGTGATCTCAGGACATCTGTTGGGGAGGGAGCCATCCCCCTTGTTTAGAAATGAAGAAACAAGGTCTGAAAGAGGTTAAGTGTCTTTGCCAAGATTATACATTTGTATGAAGGCCTCCGCCATCTTACATTGGATTTCTCTATTGTAACTCCCCAGCAAGCAAACTGAGATCAATTCTCAAATTAAGGGACATATGTTTCTTGTTTTAAAACTCAGGTGTGGGGGAAAAAGGCTCAACTTGTATGGTCTGCTATTAATCTCATTGGAGCATTGTCACTCATTCATTCATTCATTCATTTTGTTATGAATATAAAAGCATACCTTTCAATCTTGGAAATATTAATATGTTGAAAACATACCACTGCTAATGTTCCTAATAGCCTTTTTTCCTAAGTGATTCCCCATAAGTGAAATTTTACTGGGGGACAGTTTTTCAACAAGATGCCAGGCCGGTACTAAGTACCGAGCTTACAAAGATGAATAAAATCTAGTTCCTGAATTTGAGAAGAGTTGAGTGGAGATGATTTATAAAATAAAGGTGGGAAAAGTTTCATTCTTGGAGTCAGAAATTTTTGCCACTTATTGCTTACAAAATTTTGGGCAAATTATTTAACCTCCCTGTGCCTTAGTTGCCCTATCTGTGGAGTGGGGAATAACTGTAAATATCTCAAGTATTGTGAGGATTAAATGAGTCAATTCAGACACATAATCAGTGTTCAGTAAATATTGGGTATTGTTACTGTTGTTATCACTGCCACTGTCACTACATGGCACACGGGGGCAGAGGGGCTCGTGGTGCGGGCGATACAGGGGCACAAGGGAACTGGAATACAGGGAGGCACAAGGGACATAAGGGTACATGGGACATGGGGCTCATGGGACCGAGGGGCACAGGGGACATGGAGGAGGGCAGTGAATGCTAGTTCCTTCCCTTCTTTTACCCAGCATGCTAGTTGTAGTGAGGCAACAGGAAATATAATATGCTTGTGGAGAAATAGAAAATACTTTTGCTTAAACAGAAAGAAAAATATGCTCCCTGATGCTGCTGAAACTCCACAGCCATCTGAGCCTCAGTGTCTTTGTAAAACTGGCCTAATAGTTCCCGTCTCCTGTGATGCCAAGGGTGGAGTGAGCGACGACACAGGCCGACCCGCCACCGGGACTGGGGGGTGAGAGCTGGCGCTGGAATAGTGCTGATATTTTATTACTGTGCTATTAGTGTTATTAAGCTAACTCGTTTCCCCCTGAGACCCAGTTTCTTCTTCTGTTAAGTTACTGATGCAAACATTTCTGCTCTGCCTTCCATCTCAGGGACCCCAGAGTCATCTAAGGAGCTTTTAAAAAATCTTGTGATGTATGACTTAATTTTATTCTATCAGAAAACTCATTCATTCTGGTAACTTTCTGGATTATTAGAAATAACCCAGAATAAAATTCCCACTTTCCCTTCAGAAATCTGAGTCAACAAAGGTTAAATGTCCCTCTCTGGACACATGTCACAATGGGGGTCATACGGGTAGAAACCATAGGGATCTCCCTTTCTTCCTGAACACCTTTCTGGAGTTGGAGAACCTTTAGAAAACCCCGTTGTCTGGGAACCATCCGTAGGTTCTGAGACCATTGGCCTCGGAGGGGCCTGAAGGTCGTACGTGACACTGAGTCTGGCTGGGCTTGGGGACCGCCAGACTGAAAGCTCACGCGTGGTCAGCGTGCTTTCTATTCAGTGCTCCCCCACTCCTGCTTTTAGCCTTCATTCTAGTGCCCCACCCCTTCTGTTCATCTGTCGGTCATGCCCAGTTATGAGTCTCACTGTTCTCTGCTAGGCTTGGGACACACGGACTAAGAGACTTTGCCCCTCCCTGGTATATACTACGTTCAGTTTGGGGTTAACTTGCTGTCTAAACTCAGACAAATTGCTTTCTCTCTCTGGTCCTCTCTGTACAATGGGAAGGTGAGTTTTGTCTTCCGCCCCTCCAGTGCTGCTAGTGTGTGGTTTTCACCCCTCTGGCCTGGCATATTCTCACTGGAAATTCACTCAGGAGCAGAAGCAGCATCACCCTCTCCTTCACCCACTTGATAGTCCATGTTCTATTCCTGGCTCAGGGAGGCTCCCCATCTTTGTGTAAGGCATTTCTGTTGTATTTTTAATTTCTTTTTTTTTAAAGATTTATTTATTTGTGCATACAAGCTGGGGTGTAGGCCAGAGGTACTGGGCGATGAGAGGGTTCACTAGAGACAGAGTGGGGAGCAGAACAGGCAGGTCGACTGAAATAAACTGCTGAGGGGAGCAGCGGGCAAGGCAGGAGAGGTCTCCTGCACCATGTGGGAATCTCCATGGCCGGCATCAAACTTTTGCCGTAACTGCCGACAGCTCCACAGCGCTTCAGTTAACTGCTGCGCCACCAGGGAGGCCCTATATTTTTAACTTCTTCTTCTTCTTTTTTTTAAGATTTATTTATTTATACATACAAGCTGGGGCACAGGCCAGAGGCGTGGGGCGGTGAGAGAGCTCACCAGAAACAGAGCGGGTAGCAGAACAGGCAGATCAGAAACACACTGCTGAGGGGAGCAGCGGGCGAGGCAGGAGAGATCTGCCGCACCATGTGGGATTCTCCGTGGCTGGTCGTCGAATTCGCATCGCGTGCTGCCAACAGCTCCACAGTGCAGCGCTCAACCGCTGCGCCACCAGAGAGGCCCTATTTTTAACTTCTTGATGGAAAATCATGAACTGAAAAGAAAATGTTTTAAAATCCTGAGCATTCCACCCATTGCTTGTCATGGGTCAGCTCCTGGTCCCTCGGGCCCATGTTTGCTGCTGAGCCTGGCCTTGGCCTTGGCCTTGGCCTCCCGCTGCTTTGGGGGGTTTCTGCAGAGAAACACTGTTCCCATGGAAGGGGAGGGACCTTGTGAGGTTGCCTGGTCCACACCCTTTCTCAGACAAAGTGTCCCAAGCCTGCTCAGGCATATGGGAATTTTTTGTTTATGTTAAATACTTTTTATTACAAAAGGTGCATAGAAGGAAATTGAAATTTTAATGTCTGTTGGTGTGTAGTCTTCCAATTTTTTTCTTAGTGTGTGTGTATATATACATATATATGTCATGGTATATAATGTACCATAAGTAATGATAGAAATATATTTCTTTAGAAACTTCGGATCATACTATATGACATCCTCTTGCCTTGCATATTTCATATAATATTATATCATGTCCTCAGCATTTTTCTAAAATATTTTCAAGGCTATTTTTAGACCATAATTTATAAAATTAGTCTCTAAGGAGGGGGAATTTGGTTATTTTCAACATTATATTTTTCTAAATAACTATTATGAGCTTTATTCTGCTCCGGAAGCTCCTCAGGTGGGCTTCCTGGCCCATGAATCATTAATAATGTCTCTTCTTTCTCCACAGAACCCAGGCATTTTCAAACTGAGACTGAGGCTCCCCGCTCCACGCAGGTGAGTGAGCTCCTGTTCTTGTAAAAGGTCAGAGTAGCTGTAGCTACTGGCTAGGACTGCAGACTGGCACCAGGCAGAATTTGGATCAAATCTCAGCTCTGCCACTTATTAGAAGTGTGTTGTGTCCTTTTCAAGTCTTGGTGAAACGGGGAAATGGCAATTCTCTCATGCCAGGGCTGTTGCGACAGTGGCGAGTGCAGAGCAGCTGGAGTGGCTCTGTGTTGAGTGGCTGCCATTTCTTCATCTCTGAGCTTTTGGGACACTGCTGACAGCTTAGCCCGCATCTCGGATTCAATTCATCTATGCCCTTTCCCTGGGGACTTCTGTGTGTCACAATTTTCTGGAAAGAGGATTACCACTGAAGCTGCTTAACAAATCCTCGGTTAATCCAATTTCTCATGCAACTACAGTGCCTCCCATGGCCTTTAATTCCCTAAGTGCTAAGCTGGGAGGTTCAGCTGCCCTGGAGCTGGGCAGCACAGGGAAGGAGTGCAGAGTCCTGCCTCTAAATTGTTTTCCATGCAGACTGTGAGGCACTGGAAGCAGCTCCAGTGTGAAGCCCATGCCTGTGGGCCAGAGAGCTCCCGGGACAGTGTGTAGAGCAACTGTCACCGACTGTGAGCTTGTTGAGCCCTGCTCTGCACTGAGCCTTGCTCTTGCTATCTCACTTGATCCTCAAGTTAACTGAGATTCAGAGTGCCAGGACGGTTGTGCCTGCAGAGGAAGAAAACTGACACTTGCTTGAGTTAGGAAAGCTGCCCATGGTTACATTGCTAGGAAGTGGTGGATCCAAGATTCAAGTCTGGACTTTTCCCAGCAAGTGATGGTGCCTCCACCCTGGCACCAAACCCGTAGGACAACTGCCACTCCAGCGTGTCTGCTGAACATCTCTTCTGTGGAAGGGGCTGGGCCCTTAAGCTCTTGGTGGAAGAGACAGGTGGGAGAAATTCCCACCTTGAGCAGGAAAAGTGTAGATACAAATAACACAAACAATAGAGCAAAAGTTGAGAGTGCCAGGTCAGAAATAGAGAGGCCCATGAGATGGAGAAAGGATGGGGTTGGAAGGGGCAGGGAGTGGGTTGGCAGGAGGGGTGCCTGAGCTGGGTCCTGCCTGGGTGATGGTGGAATCCAAAGAAACAGGACTATGGGAAGGAATGTCTCTTTCAGGCACCCACTACTTCTGCGGAAAATGAAGATTTTCCTTCTATGGATTCTGTAAATGCAACAAGCCTCCCAGGTAAGGACTGCATATTGTTGTATCCCTGTGGTCCAAGGGGAGCAAAAGACTTGTCTCTGCAGAAGGTCTTTCCTTATTTGGAATTGTTGACAGAGGGTCCGTCTAGTAAAGGAAAGGGTCAATGTCAGGATAATCTTTTATTACTTTATATGTCCAAATTTGATAGTGTCGGCTAAGATAGAGTGAGGGAACACTGACAAGAGTGGAATATCTCACAGTTGGCCCATAGTATAAATAAATGTGCTACAAACAGAAAGTATTGGTCTCTGAAATAGAGCACATGGAGCCCTAGATTTCTATGCTTCTGATTTCCTATACCTGTAAGATGTGAAAACTTAACATTTGCATCAAGAAAAATCACAGGTCCTTTGTTTTCCTGTATTTGTGGGACTCATGGAATCTAGACTCCAGAAGTTCTGTCTTTGAGCAGCTCCATGTGATGGTTCCTGGGATCTCTGAGGAAGTGCCTCATTACCTTGCCCTGGTGGGATACGTGCCCATAGCGGACACTGGCTGCCCAGGCTACACCACCTTGGTCGTAAAGCCTTCTTGCCTAAGGAGGGCCTTAGTGCACCCTGGGATGACCTACTAAATATCCAAGGCTAAGCTCTGCACAGCTTGGACTCAGGAAATTGAACCCATCCCTGCTCTCCAGGAGTCTGAAGTCCAGTGGGACAAGGAATAGCAACTATAGCAAAGAGCAGTGTGTGAGACTGTCCAAAAGGGAGGCATAGATAAAGCAAAGTGGGATTTAGAGATTCAAGTGAGTTTGTCCATTTGGGAGGCGGGGATCAGGAAGTTCACGGAGGCAGTGCTATTTGAAATTAGTCTTCAATAATGTGGGTGCAATGGCGGCAGGTTGGGGTGTTCAAGAGCTGCTCTGGTAAAGGGACACTCCAGTCTTCTCCATCCATGCTAGGCAGTGAGCTCCTCCAGGCCTCATGTTTTTCAAGACCATCTATGGGCTGATGTTTCCAGGTTTATCTCTTCATCCCTGACCTTTCACTAAGACCCAGAGTCATGTAGTCAGTTGCCTGGTTGACATGTGTGCCGGATACCTACAAGAACTTCACACCCACATGTCTAAAACAGCAGACCTGTTTTAACTTGAATCTGTTCTTCCCCATCATCCTTGTCTCTGTACTGACACCACATTTGTTGAGTTGTTTGGGTCCTGGACATCAAACACTCTTCCTTTTCCTACCTCACCCATTCCTCCCTCCATGTTCAGTCCCTCAACAAGTTCTGTCAGTTGTACCTGAGACATTTCCAGAAGTTGATCACTTCTCACCACTACTTCTAACACTGGTCCAGTCCCTGCTAGCTCTCATCCTGTGTGAGTTTAGCAACTGCCTGCTGATCCACTGGCTTTTAGTATTTACCCCAACAGACTCTTAGTTACTCTTAGAACACAATTCAAGCTCTCCCTTGATCAACATTGTGTCTCTCAGAGAAAAACCAAAGTCCTAACAAAGTCCCTAGTCTCTGTGGATCAGGGCCCCCTGCTTCTTCAGAAGTTGGAATATCTCTCGCCACCTCTGTCTCTCTCTTACTCACTCTTCCCCCTTGCCATGCTGTCCTGCTGCTCTTCCTTGGAGCACGTGTTCTACCACTGGCCTTTGCATGTGCCGCTTGCTCTGCCTGGGTGCTCTCCCTGGCCTCCTCTTGGCCAGCTTCTTTATACATCCAGGTCGCTGTTAAAATGCCCTTCTCAGGGAGGCTTTTCCTAACCACCCTATCAGACAGAGCTTCTCTCTTCTTCCTGTGCTTTGTCATCATTGCACGTGTCATCATTGTACTGACTTCATATCACATATTTTCTTTTTTAAACATTTATTTATTTATGCATATAAGAGCTGGGATGAGGCCAGAGGTGTGTGTGTTGGGGGGAGGGCAGTGAGAGGATTCACCATAGACAGAATGGGGAGCAGAACAGGCAGATCGATTGAAGTACACTGCTGAGGGGAGCAGCTTGCAAGGCAGGAGAAGTCTGCTGTGTCATGTGGGCATCTCCTTGGCTAGGGATCGAACTCATGCCACAGCGGCTTTGATAGTTTCATAGTGCTGAGACTTAACCCCTTGCGCCACCAGGGAGGCCTATCACATATTTTCTTGCTTGTTTCCCTTAATTAGGTTTAAGATGCAGGTGGTCAGGAGCTTTTCTGTCATCTTTTTCTCTGTAGACCCAAGGCCTAGAACAAAGCATGACACATGACACTCAGTAAATATTTGTTGAGTGAATGAACAAATACAAGTGTCTGAAGTACTAATGAATGAATAAGACAAGCATACTGCTTCCATTATGACCGTCTCTGTCCAGAGATGGAGGAAATACTGGGAGAGACCTGTTCTTGTCATCCATATCCACTGCTGTCTGGAATGGCAAAGCCTGCAACCAGAGGGCAGATGGCATGATGATTGGCAGGCAGTACCCCCATCAGCAGTGGAGACAACTGGGGCAGAAGAAACTGAATCACGAGTCCATGTGACTATGAGTAACTGCATTCACAGCGGGAGAAAAAGATGGTTCTGCTTAGCTGCACTTGCTGTCCAGTCCACACACACTCTCTCTCTCTCTCTCTCTCGCAGCCATGGGAAGGGCATGGCTGCTTGTGAAGCCAGTTTGTTCTTTTATTCATTCCATGAAATACTTTGGTGAACCTGAGGCGCTGTGTGAACATCTGGGAGTGTAACAGTGAAAAGACACACGTGACCCCTGCTCTCAGGGAGCTCCATGGGGAGCTGGAGCTGGAGAAATAACTGGGAGGGGCGCTTCGCCAGATTGGGGTTAGGGTGACTTTTCAAAGGAAGTGACATCTCTTGTCGTGAGACCCAAAGACCATGTAGAGGGGTGGAGCAAAAGAAGAGAGAAGGTGCATGGACAGCCCTGAGAGAGAGAGAAGAGGGCATATGGAAGAATGAATGAGGTTCTTGTGGCTGGGGCTTGAATACCAAGTGGGGAGATAGGCATTGGAGAAAACTGCTCCCAGACACTTGATTTAAAGTACCTGAGCCTCCCTCATGTCACCCTTCGTACAGCTGCCATCAGTGAGGCTCCCAGACCTTCTGTGCCTTGTGGGGCAGGCTGAATGCCACTAAAAAGCCACTCTGAAAGTGAGTGGGTGCCTGTGGCTGGCCGCAGTTGCTTGGATGCTCTGAGTGTGAGTGTTTCTTGTCAAGTGGTGGATTCCTGGGGTCTGTCAGATTATGCTGGGGATTACTCTTCTAGAGTTGCCTTTGGCCAGATAACTGGCAGGTTTGTCAAGTGGCCTGTTGGTTAACAGAGCTCTTTCCTCCTCCAGGGGTGATGTTACTTTGAGGCTTTTGACAGTAACTGCTAAGTGGTTTTCTTCTCTTCCCTTTCTTCCCTCTCCCCTTCCTTCATTTTCCCTAGTTCAAGACTCTTCTTCCATAACGCTGCCCACTTTTCTGGTGGCTGGAGGAAGCCTGGCCTTCGGAACGCTCCTCTGCATCGGCATTGTCCTGAGGTGAGATGGGCCCTATGGTGGACCTGTGGTGTCCTCTTTCTATCTGGTAGCCTTGTCCTGCTAGGGTGGTGGCAGTGGGCTGGAGAACCATGAATGCTTCAAGACATCTTTCAGAGGTAGAGTTGACAAGTTTTGTGACAGATGAAATGAAGGGAAGGAAGGGGTGGGAGGTGTCATGTCTAACCCTCAAGCTCCTGGTTTCAGCAGTCTGCCAAATGGTCAAATGGCCCTGGTATCATGCTCTAAGATTAGAAACACTGGAGGAAGAACATCTGAGTGAAAAAAAGGTGATTTCCTCTTTGGGTGCACTAAGTTCGAGGTGCCTGTGAAAACCCCAGGAGGACAGGTGTGGTAGATAGTTTAGGATGTTATGGCTGGTAGAAGGCAGGGGATCCCTGGGAGAGTCTGGGGCTGAGGCTGATGGCATCACCTAGGGAATTCCAACTCTGAAAAGTTGTGTGGGGTAGGAGGGACTGAGAAAGGGGTTAAGAGGAAGTGTCCTAAGAGGGAGAAGAACCAGGGGAACCTGCTTGTGAAATCCATGGGGACAGAGTGTGTTAGATATGAAGCAACACCTCAGGCTTTGGGGTTGCAAGATGAACACCTTTCCTGTCCTCTCTGAGAGCCGCACACAAAAAGGACTAAGGTACCATGTAAGAAACACCAGAGCACAGGTACCTGACCAGACATCCTTGCAAATATTGCATGTCTCAAAGCAAGCAGACCTCCCGGGTTCCTCTGAACTCTTGGTCCTAGTGCTCTCCTGTTATGATGAGGAAACTCTCTGCTGAATTAATGCCCAGGGCAGGCAGGACCATGCTGGTTTCATTCCAATAGCTTTCTCCATTCTGTTGTCATTTTTTGGTCATTCATTTGAAAGTTTGCAGATAAATCAGCTAAAAGTGCTCCCAATTAACGAAGAGCAAAGAAAACTGATGATCCAGTGGCTTTACAGCTCGAATTTGCTGTTTTGCATTTGCTGAAGGTATAAGAGAAGTTAGGCAGGGTCCACCTTTGGACAATGGCCCTTAATGATAATACAATATAAGCGGAGGAGAAACTTCACTCCCACTTTTATTTCTCTTCGCGTGTAATTTTCAAGAGCCTCCAGTTGGCAATTGTGAGTGGTGGTGTTGAGGGTGTTGGGGAAAAGGGGTAAGTTTTTAATTCATTCATTCATTCATTTCCAGGAAGGGTCCCACCTCCCTTCCCTGAGGGCATGGGGTGCATGCGACAGCACCAAGGCCAACACGCCCTCTGGGGGAGTCCCCCCCCAACAGCCTGGGGTCTGGGGGAGAAGAGACAGGGTCTCCAGCTCCCCACTGTGCGACTGCAGACCGTCCCCAAGGGGTCTTTAAACATGCCTGCCGGAATGCGCCAGGTGCCGGATGGTGGGGAGTGTGGAGGACTGGTGAGGCGGGGCAGCCACATGGCTCATGGGCCTCGGACACGGTAACCCTGTCTGCGGCCGCCCGCGGGGACCTGGGACTGCAGGGCCGCCTGTCCGGTCCCGCGGACGACCAATGCCAGTTTGGTCGTGGCGGCGCTGATACTGTGCCAAACGCCAAGGCATGCCCCATGCTCCTCTTCCCCATGCCCCTCACCTCTCCCGATGACGCTGGGCGGGGAGGGCTGCCAATCCCCCTCCTAGGATGCGAAACGCCATCCGGGCGCCCTGGAGCTCCTGCCAGACTCCAGGGGACTCTGGTCATCCCAGGCTTTTGGCCACGGAGGGCAATGGATGGCCTTGAGCCGGAGCCAGAGTCGGGGGCGGGCCGCAGAGAATCCTGGAAGAGAGCAGAGCAGTACCTGGAGGGGCGTCCCGCGGTAGGAGGGGTTCTGTCTTGCTTAGCCCAGCGGGTCCTCACAGTGACTCTGAACTAGCTTGACTGCCAAGTTGATCTGCGTTGCAAGATTAGCAAGATGACAACTCAAGCTGTGTTCAGTGTTATTTGCACTTTGAGTTTGCAATCAAGTCGCAGCAAGATGTCTAAAGGGCATCAGAAGATAAGGTTCCTAACAAGTGTAGGTAGCTCTTTGGAAAAAGGAGAATCACTATCTTTTATGTTTTTGGGTCAGTAGGGACAATGTTAGCATGCAGGCCTGTAGCTACTGCCTTCTAAGGGATTCCTTGCTTCACCTTCTGTGTTCTATTCTACATTAATAGGACTTCAACAGGCCTTTCTAACAACCACCACAGATCACATAGAGTAAACATCGTGATTTCCACATTCCAGATGAGGAAACGAAAGCTGAAAGAGATGAAGCCATTACAGTTTGTAATCCCAAAGCTCATGCTCTTTGGATAGGACCTTAGGGGTCATTTAGTCAAATTTAAAATGTTACAAATGAGCAAACAACCTCTAGAGGTGAGATGACTTGCCTGAGGACCTGCAACTTGGAATTGCAGAGCAGGGAGTGGAACCCATGTCCTGAGAGACCCCACCCCCATGCTGGCCTACTGTCAGCTGAGAGGTGGGACTGTCGGTCCTGTCAGTCCACTACTGGCCAATGGCACCACTAACATGCAGTGCCACCTCGGTGTTCTGTTAACCACTAATAGAGAAGTGTTAGGTTGGGAACTGGCCAGTGTGTGCATCACACAGACCTAGTTAACTGCAGTATGGATGGTACTTGGACAATAGCTGGTTGCTAAACAACCAGAGTCCCTGGAGGTACCGATAGGGCAAGCGCCTTTTGCTGAGAACCTATTAGTAATTTACTCCCTAGCCTACTGAGTCTTCCTAATCTCCTATATTGAGCAAATTTATTTGGAAAGAGGCCAGTTACTTCAAGTGATGAAAAATCCCTTTACTCCCTAAGTCCCTCATGTCAAGGCTGAACCAAAATGTGGGTTGGGATGGCATGACAGGCAGGATGTGAGAGGCAGGTTGCAATAAATCTTGCTAGTTCGTGATATCATATTTTTCTCTTTAATACCTTTATTTTGTGTCCAAACCAAGCATAGTATTCTCCTAGCCATTTTCCCTGCAGGATCAGAGATAGTTTTAAAAATGTAAAGAAGTCGTTGCAAAAATAAGTCGTGTGTCTTCTTAAGTGGATGCTGTAACTTACAGTGGGTTCTCCCCAACCTATGGCCCTCTTGTTCTCTCTATTTTATGTCATTGGGCATTGGCAAAATAGGATTCTCATGGCAGAGAAGTACTGCTCTGTAGAGATATTGCAGGTCGTGTCTCATTCCAGCATTTTAATAACCACAGACTCTCCCACCTCCATGGCGTCCTGGGCCACAGCAATGGCTGGCGCAGGGGGTGGCCTCTGTGGCCTAGGTGATGGTGCTGGGGCACTACCTTTCACTGCGTCTTGGTTTCCACATCTCTTTTTTTTTTTTTTTTTAAGAGTGAGGGTTATTATGAATGTGTTTTTAGCTGCATTATCTTTCAATGAAATATTATGAAGCCTAAATATGTAAAATAGATGGAAGGTGGGGGATGAAGTGTGAATGTAGTCTGCTGCTCGGCTCTCCTCCTTTCTACCTGCCCGCACCCTGTCCCATCCCCAGATCCTGTTCAGACTCCGACTTGGGCAGGGCAGTGCCAGGTGTGGATACCCCAGGCTGGCTGATTTCCAAGACCCTGTGAGCTTAGTGACTTTTAGGAAAGGTCTCACCTACCCCTCAAAATATTTCAAAAGAAGGAAGTTTATGTTTCTCATTTACTCATCTAGTTGCTTTAAAAAAAACTGAGGGCAGAGACTTTTCCATGTTGGTTAACTAACACCAACAGAGACCTAAAATTATGTAAAACATGATTATTTGCTAAATACTAGCAATTTGCTGAAGACTGCCAAGTAGAAAGAAGAAAAAAATCACAAATATCTAAGACAACCACTGTTAAATTACAAAATGTAAATGTGACCAACGTCAGCAAATGTCAGAATCGCACTCTCAGTGGGGCCCAGTCCCTGGATTCCACAAAGTGACACACCCATGCGGTGCCACCCAGATCAAGAATACTTTCTGTCTTGATGAATTTCCGCTGGGTGTTTTTCCTCTGCATAGTTTCTTGCTTGTTTCCACATGACCATGATTACTCTGTATCTACAACTCTGAATCTTTTAAATTTAGTGTCCATTATAAGCTTTTTCTTTTAGATTATTATAAATTCTATGTAAACCTCACTTTCCTTAGCTGCAGACTCTTCCATTAGGCGGCTATACCTAAGTTCATTAACCATCCTCCTATTATTGGGCATCTGGTTTGGTTTTTTATTTTATAAACAACACTGTGTTGAACATCTTTGTGCATAAAGTTTTTTCCATAGCTGTGATATTTTCTTTGGGTACAATCCCAGAAGTGGAATTCCTGGGTCAGAGGGCCTGAATATTTTGAAGTCCAGAGTGTAATGACTCTGTCTTGAGTACTCTCACTGGGGAGGGGGATGTAGGGGAATGGAAGGGAAGAGGGAGAGAATTCCACTCAGGACCCAGTAAGCACCCCTACTGTATCCTTCCTGTGTAGGGCCTAAGTGGTGAACCCTAAAGTAACATTGTGAAGATTATTCCATTTGGATGACAGGCTAAGAGCCAATGTGGATTTGGAGCCGACTATCAATTATTTATCATAACAAGGACAGGAATAGCCTGTCAGTATAAAAAGAAACCTAAGGAAAATCCCCAATCCTTGTTTTTGACATTGGTTTCCCCTCCTGACTCCCAACCCTTCCTGGAATAGCTGGCATTTGGTGGCATTGACGGAGATCACCTAGCTCTCACCTGGGGGTTTTTAGACACCAAGGTGGGAAACAGGAGGGAGGAGAGGAGCTAGGGCCCTGGCTGCTCCAGGCACAGTCAAAGGGCCCCCTCAGGAAGGAGACTTGACTGTACCTTTGAAGATCACTATCACCGTCCCATCTGTCTTTGGGCTGTCAAGTGACTTTTCTCAGTTACTGAGGCCTGGCTTTGGGCCCGGTGCTCAGCAGTGTGAACGAAGCTGTGATCAGAGAGATGTCTATCTCCTTCCTGTTTAACATTGACTTTCCTGTCAGATGAGTCACTTGTGCCCAAGTGGTACCCATGGTTGAGTTTGTGAGAGCTCACCAGCATGGTGAGAGTGGGCCCAGAGGTGGAATGAGAGAATATTGGAAGCAAGAGGAGAGCTGCTGAGGGAGGAAGCAGCCCTTCCCCTGCTGTGAAAGGGAGTTGCAGTTAATCTGCTCCTGCTAGCCCAAATTTGACTGAGGCCCATTTTCCACCCCGCTAAAAGAATTCTCTCTCTCTCTGAATTTGGGCCTGGTACCTATGGGCAGTCTCTAGAAGAGGACAAAGTATGTTCTTGATTCCATAGGGAGCATTCATGCTGACGAGCCCCTTAGTTTCCCCATTTGTTAATTGCATGGACAATACAGACCTATTTTCTTGGGGTGTTTTTGAAACCCCCAACTCTTCAGAATTTTGTGTCATTCCTGTGACAAAAAAACAGCTGATGGAATAGTTACCATTATTTAAAGCTGAAGCCCAGGCGTGCTAGGCCACCAGGGCAGCCAGCTGCTGGTGCAGCACAGGGGAGCTAAACATCTGTGTGGTTTGTCTTTCTGTCTTTGTGCGAAGGTTCAGGAAGACATGGAAGCTGCAGGCGCTGAAGGAAGGCAAGGCGAACATGCATCCGCCGTATTCTCTGGGGCAGCTGGTCCCTGAGATTCCCAAGTCCACCCCAGCGCTGGCTCCCCTCATTTCTCCACCTGTGTCCCCCAGCGGCTCTGGGATTGACAGCATGTCGAAGCACGGCTGCCCAGATGCAGGGGGTCCACGGAGCCCTTATGATATCAGCAACAAAGACTACTTCTTCCCCAAATAGCTGGCCAGGGGACCCTGGCAGAATGGGGTGCAGACCTGCTGAACTGTGGCCAACGAAGCCCAAACCGGCTTAGTAAAAGACACTTCTCACTTACTGCCATTCCAGCTCATCTCAGGGTGCCGAGCCTCTGGCTTCATTGAACAGAAGGCTCTGCCCTGCTGAATACGGGTTTGCTGTGTCTGTTCAGAAGGAAGAGGGGGTTGAGTTTTAGAACCAGCCTTCCCCAAATGAACTGCTTATAGGTCGAGAGTGGCCTCGACCCTGTGGAGAGAGCCGCGTCAACACCCTGCCGGACACTCAGACAGGCAGAATCAGGCTGCTCCGCAGGCCTTGGAGAGCCCGGGCTTGGCGGGACAAGCTGCCGGCCACCCACAGACCACACACAGCTCCACAGACTGTGCCCTCAGGCAACGGGATGGATTTCCAGCCAAGAATCCCTAGGTTGCCTATCTCCTGGCCCATTGCAGTTTCATTTTCTGGTTGAAACCCAAGTGCCTTGGCATCCGGTTTCTCAAGGCCTGACAGTGGCTTTTCATGAGCCACTGAGGCTGGGGGAAGCTCTCCCCTATCTTTCTTCTCCACACAGCTGTGGGGTGACAAGGAATGGTATCTCAGGGCCTGATGGTTTGAAATGGAATTATAATTAGTTCCTCATTAGCATTTGCTAAATGTGAATGACAGTCCTAGGCACTTGCTGAATCCAGAAGCAGCTGTGCTGTCCGGAATTCCTTCTTTGGATCCCAGGACTTCAGGAGGAGAGAAGCAGCAGAGGCAGGAAGGAGGGGGTCCAGGGGCTCCACGGTCCTCTGCAGTAACACAGCCCAGGCTGGACCGGACCATGGGGGCTATACTGAGGGGACTGCAACCTCTGGAAACCAACATTCTCGGCCCTCCTCTTCCTCCTGGCCCCTAAAATGAGAATTGACTTGGGGCTGGGGCGGGGGGAGGGGGGGAGGGCAGGGCTGCTGCCTTTGGTGAGATCAAACTGTTTTACTCCAGCTTTGTTTATTTTGCTTTCAACTGAGCCTGAGTGACTAGGGAAGATAATATTTATGTGAAAAGACAAAAGAGCCCGGCAAGAATGTATTTTAATTTGGTTTTGAAAAAACTTCTGTTTTTTCTTGAGAGGGTGGAAGATCCAGTATTAACTGAGTGTCAGTATATAAATAACTGGGGGAAGAGCACAAATAACTTTGTTTAGCATAATACTGAGTCAAGTGAAAAAGGAGGAGGAGAAAAAATATTTTCCCCCATTAGAGAAGAGACTGCTTTCATTCTAAATTTTGTTTTAGTCTTAAGAAGTGAAAAAAGCGTCCACCTCTTGGCTTATTTAGGGGAAAAGCGGCTTGTCACGCTCCCTGGGAGGTGGTGAGGGAAATGCGGTCCGCTCCCTGGCGGTGCTGGGAAGCCTCCCACGGCTACCAGGCAGGGTCAGCTGGAAACCCCCACCCCTGGAAGCCACGAGCCCTCCGTTATCAAAAGGAGACTCTTTTTCAAAAGTCCCCGACCTTGATGCCTTCCTCTTTTTATTTAGTTCCTCGAATTGGTTCAGGTCGGCCTGTATTGAGGGGCCTGCTAAGTGTCTAGTCGTCCCGCCGCTGCTAACCGCTGCAGCGCGCTTTTCTGTCAGGCGTTGGCAACTCACTGGTATTACTGGTTACCCAGACAAATCCCCTTGAGATCATGTGTCTCCGAATGAAGCTGTGATTAAAATCTGTCGAGTAACCACGGGGTAAAGACCCGCCAGCCACAAAGCCCTTCGAGTAGTCCGATGGCCCCTTAGAACAGCCGCGGCGCCAGCCGGGTGCCGAGGAAAGAACGACCGCATTTTATTGTGTCAGGTTCGTGCTGTTGCTATCTTGGGCGAGTCGTGACTCTCATCACTGACTTTGTCAATTTGCTGCTTTAGATAACCCATCCTGCGCTGACAAAAGTCAGGCAGGTGTTTTTTTGTCTTTTGTTTTGTTTCTCTGAAGTTTCTTTGATGAAGAGCAGTGAAAAATGCTGTTCAAGGGAAATAGAGAAAATGAGAATCTGCGTGAGGAAGGGTGAGTCTGTGCCCACAGTTCTTCAGCCCTTCCCAAGGCTTTACCCACAGGTGCTATCACCAAAGGCAGGCAGGGGCGCTGGTGGAAGATGTGAGATGCAGATAGCTCATTATTGCTGAGAACCAGGCAGCTTTGATCTTCAAATTGTTATTGCTTTCATTATTATTGTAACGAAACTGCTTTGTCTTTTTTATACATCGAGGAGGGTTTTTTCCCTTGGTTTTTTTATAAGCTAGTGTAAATGTAGGAAGAGGATCTGCCTCCTCTGGGTGGAAGAGCTGGCCCAGTGCACATAGGGTTACACCCTACACTCTTCTCTGCCCCCAAATCTATGGTCCGCGGGCGTCCCCAGCCCGTTTCCCTGTGTTTCTGCAGCACTCGCTGCCCTTTATTCTCAACAGTGATGTTACTCACCAAACAGCTGTCGCACAGCCGGGTGTAAGATGTTGGGACAGTGACAATTTATACTAAACATGACAACTTACCCTACTGGGAGGGAAAGATTGAAAATATCCTGGTTCAAGGTTTACATGAAAATCATCATTAATTTTTGTAGCATTAATGACACCTTTTTGTAAAATGCCCAGAGGGAAGCACTGAATGTGTCAACAGAGATGTGGGTAACTGAGAGCTCTTTTCTCCGAGAGCTCTTTCCTCTGATGGGGACTTCCTTTTGCCAGGTTTCTTTACAAGCCTGCTTTCTTAGTGGGACTCTGGGCTCACAGTGAGTCCCCACAATTTCCTTGTCCCAAGGGAAGGAAAACACCGTTACAAGCTGTGGACTCTGTTGCTGGAACGGGGTAAGGAAACTAGCTGGTGGTGAACAGTCTGGCTGGTGCAGGCTGGGAGTGGTCGTGCTTGGAAGGTCCTACAGAATGTTCAGGAATGTCTTGCCTGTCCTGGCAGGACACATTGGTGCTGAGCAGTATCGCCTCTTCAGAGGCACTAAAGGTTGACCTAGTTGGCACCCAGCACCATCTGGAGTTGATGGGAAATTTATCTTCATTTGGAGAAGCTGGGGCAACCAGTGGTCCTTGGAATATGAACCCCGAACCCGGCTTTCCCACATAACAGCTGGCAGTAGGGCTGTTATGGAAGGACAGGGCCAGCTGGCTCAAGTTCTGTGCCAAATGCATTTGAACATCCCCTGAAGGTCCTTCCAGCATCTTGTCCTAGAGGTGGCCTGACGCCAGCGCTGGTGAGTTTCTGTGGCAACCTTAATGATTATTAAGGAATGTTGTCAGTTTTAGGAACATATGCTCAAGCCAAGATCTACTGTAGAAGGGAGGATTGGAACAGCGTGTAGCATCACTGTTAATTAATAGAGAAACCATATTTGGATGGAGATCGCACATCTGCTAAATAGAATACCTCAACTTTACATTTTTTTAGAGAAATAATAGTTTTAAGTTTTGTTTTTATTTTTTTACCTAATTACCTTAAAGCAAATGCTAAAGGCTGATGTCTGTATGTGGGGCAAAGGGTCAGTATGTTTTCAATGTTTTTTTTTTCTTTTTACCAGCTATTTTGCATTTAAAGTAAAATTTGTAAATGAAATAAATAATTTCTAAAAATATGTTTGATATGTAATCATACTTTGGGCATCTGGGTTATTTAAAGGAAGACTTGTGATTAATGGGGGAAAGGAGTGAGGAAAGATGGGTTGTAAAAAATATGGGTTTAAAATTTCATTTTGGGATGAAATTTCCCTTAATGTAGGGTTAAATGACCCCTGGGAAGAAAATCAGAGAAATTCAAGAAATAAGTAGCAATTTCTCAAGATGTTAGTTTTGAAAGTACTTCCCAAAATGAGTCCTGGGGTTCCTGGAAGGGGCATGGGTTCGGCTCCATGCGTCACTACCAGGTGATGTACCCACAGGGAAGGAAGAGGGAGGGCGCAGCGGGAAGCTGTTTATCGGAGTGGGGCGTGTTAACAGTGCCACAAAGGGGATCCTGCCCCCTTGATTGTCAGGCCAAACCTGTCCCCGAGTGCAAAGAGTCTTAGGGAGCAAAAGCTTGGGATACAACCATCCCACATCTTCCAAACAGAGGAACACCGAGGTGTGGGTGCTGTGGAGATAAGGGGTGCTGTGTAAACAGTTCAGGGTTGGGAGGAGGAAACCACAGGGAAGCCTGGATTGCGCACCTCAGACTGAGAGTTGAAGTGTGAGCCCCCAGTCCAGACAATCAGAGGAAAGCCCCAGGACCCACTTACGGAATCCACATCTCCTTTAGGACTCTGGGATCTCTTGAGATCTGGCCCTGTCTTACTGAAAGTGACACGGGAAACAGATGTCCCGAGCGGCGGCTCAGCTGTGTGGGCCGGGCGGAGGGGCGCAGGAGTGGGCCTGGAAAGAGGAAGCGGAGCCTGTGCCCCCTCTTCTCCGCAGCATCACTGTTAGGGTGACATGGTTACCATGCTCTCTCTGGAAGAGTTTGGGAGAGCAGATGGTGATTCCTGTAGAGGAAGGCAAGGAACACTCAGTTATTGGAACAACCACTTAAGAAAGCATTTTCCCTATTTATTGAGGCATGAGGAGACCAAACCTTTCTCCATCTCCCACTGTGTTTGCCTCCTGTGCCGGCACAGGCGTGCTGCTGAGAGACCCTAACTGTGCCAGCAGCACCGCTCTCTGCAGGGGCTGGCTGGGGCTTGGACAGCCCCTCAGGCTAGGTGGCCAGATAGGCTGGCTGGGCAGCTTATCACTTAAACGACCCTCATCAATGACAGCGACCCTGCACCATCTTTCAAATGCAGACCAAACCTAGTGTCCTTATGAAAGTCCCTGTCCTCTGCAGATGCATGCCACTTAGAAAACAACAAAACACCTCAGCTGTGTTCTGTATTATACCAGCAGCTTTAAGGGGCAATCCAAGACATGAATAAAATGAAGTACATCAATAAAATCATGAAACTCTCATACTAGAGGTGTATGTCAAGTGCAATCAAGGATGTTTCTTCTAAGATAACTTTAAATTGCTTTAGCGAAAACTGCCCAATGTCCACAAAGAAAAATAGCCTGAAAAAAAGAAAGAAATATAGCCTGCTGCCTACTGGGAAGCTGCATTTCAATATTTCATTATAAGTTTTTAAAGAATGAAATTTACTGGGAGGGCAATCATGTTCTACTTCAGTTTTGAAAGGTAAGTGCTGCGCAATAAAGGTTTGAAAAGGATGAGCGGTGTAAGCGGGACATCCTGGAGTCTGCCTGGCAACCAAAGGGGAAGAGGCGCCACGCATACACCTGCCCTCGGTGAACAACAGCACACAAGGGGATCCCCACAGTCAGCGAGGAAAAAAGTCTTATGTAGAGCCCAGAAAGCAGAATAAACTCCCCAGCTGGCTCTGGGGAAGGTGGTGCTGACCCTGAGGGTGCCAAGGGCTGTGACAGCGTCTATGAAGACATGGGTGCCAGGGGGAACATTTCAGTGCATCAGTCTGGGGCTCAGAAGAAGCCTCGGCTCCCACCCCAGGCCCTTGGAAGCACAACAGCAGGTGTCTGAGTGTAGGTCGCACAGGCTGTCCTGCTCTGCAGCTAGCTTTGAGGGACTGTGGCCAGAGGCCTCAGGCCAGAGGCTCAGATTCTGCCCCAAAAGTTATTGTGGGCATTGCTGGGAACACACTCTGTGGATAGCAACAGCTTCGTCCCAGCTCTATTGGTTACCTTGAAATCCACTGTCCATTTTTGGCAGGGATGGTCTATAAAAATTACCCAAAATAATGACTACCATTTATGGACCCTGCCCCATGTGCTTTACAAACAGGACTTTCTTCCTCATCCTACTGACGCTGCAAGGTAAGCATTTTCACCTGATGCAGATGAGACACCGCAGGCTCATGTTGGTGAAATTAGTGGTCAAGACCCAAACCAGTTAATGGAGACCCCAAACCTTGGCCTGACCCTAAAACTGTTGTTCTTTGTCCTCTAAGTGTGGTTCAGGCCCCTGGCCACTAAATGGACCCCTCTTTGCTTACCCCTTTCCCAGACCAGTTGCCCTTACCCTGAGCTGGGGGACAGGAGGAGGTGTGGGCCACACATCCTGAGGGGAAATGGATCTGAGTTCCTCATTTGCTTTGTCATGCCTGTCAGTGTGTGTGGTCTGGAACCAAGTGAGTCCTGGGGGTTGCCACGGGTGGCCCTGGGGCAGCCCGAACCCAAGCTGCTCATCAAACAGATGCCTCCTAGAAGAAGGGCTGCAAGTGGGGGAAGCAGCAATTAGTTTCCTACACTTCATGATCTTTGATCAGAAACGCAGTCGACCCCCTTTCCTTCCATCTATACTGGCCATACTGATCAACTGTGCCTGAATGACCTAGTTTTCTCTTGCTGCTTCCTTGGTATGTACTTCGTTGAACTTCCTTGAATCCTCGACTTGGGCTTTATTTTTAGAATGGAAGCCTCATTATGTTCACTCCCTTTGAAAGGATGAGTGGTCACCACACTGTAACTCATGGTTCTCTTTGGGCAGTGAATTGCTATGCCAACTTTGGGGCTGTAAGAAGAATCAATCCCTTCCCCAAGGAGTTGGCGGTCCCCACAGGGAGCTACATAATTAAGGAGCAAATGCTGTCTCTGGTTGCTCATGACTAATCTGCTTGAGGGAGTCAGGGAAGGAAGGAAGGGATACAAATATGGAAGTGGAAAGAGTGAAGATGGGGGAGCAGAGTTCCGGGGAGAGGGGCTGCTGGCTCCTTCTGGCGGAGGTCCTGGGAGCAGGAGGCTGCAGGAGGTCTCGGGGGAGGTAAAGAGTTGGGGAGTTCCTTGGAAAGGCACCATTTTGAGTGATTTTGTGATAGTCTAACATTAGAAAATCACTAAAGACCACTTGCTACTGTTTTCTTTTACGCATGTTTAAACATTTTTTTCACAAGCATGACTGTTTTTACAGTTAAAGTTTTTCATTAAACAGTTATCCCTCTATTTTGGAACCATTTAACCATGTATGAAAAATGTTTATTGTAAAGTACAAGAAGTAGTTGGGGATTGTAGATAAAACAAAATTGGCCATGAGCCAGTACTGTTGGAACTGGTTAATGGGTAGAGACTGGTTCTTTGTATTAATCTTTTAAAAGCCTTGATATTCTCCATTTAAAAGTGTAAGGATTTGGGGGGAAATGTTTCATGTGAAGCTACTATTTAAAATTGTCCAGAGGGTGGAGGACTATGGAGGCTTTGATGGTGGGACAGCTATGGTGACCACACCTGAGGGGAGAAATCCTACTGTCAAAATATTAGCAAGGATATAAAACAATGACACTTCATTTGAAAAAAAAAAGTCCAAAATGAATATAGACACATCTTTCTTTACTATCCTTTAATAACCTTGGTTTTCATTAACATTAGTTGATACCTTGATAAAGTAATTGACTTTTATATGCACACTGAGTACTATATACTGTTCTTTCAATTGATCAAATGAGTAATGCTGTGTATTTATGCACATGAATCGGAAGGCAATGTGAATCATTAAGAGACATGTCCTATAGGAAGCATTTTCGGTTTGAATCAAGATGCTACATGATTCACAATGTGGGGGCAGCCATTCTGGTGCTACCTGTAGATTCTGGAAATGATAACGCATGTCTCAGGGAGTATCCTCAGCATTTCATTGCAAGTTGATTATCTGGGCTACGTCTGCAGGACTTCAGGAGTCTCTACCCAGCAGGGGAAGTCTGGGTGGGCCCACGACGAGGCCTGCAGACCCACACAGGGCCCACGAGGCCACCTATGGCCGAGAAGCATTGGTCACACGTGGCACCCCGGCAGTCCAGTCTGCTAGATGCATTTTTACTGTAAGATGACATTGTTTTTCTTTTTTGTTGTGATTAAAGAAACTATATATAAATTTTGACATCTTAACCATTGCTCAGTGTATAGTTCAGTAGTGTTAAGTACACCGTTGTATGAATAGCCTCTAGGTTCCCATCTCACCAAACTGAACTACTGTTAAACTCCCTGCACCCCTGGCCCAGGCATTGGCAGCCCCTGTTCGACTTCTGTCTGCGGAAGCTTGACTCTCCAGGTAGCTGGCACAGTGGAATCATAGACTCTGTCTTTTTGTGGCTGGTTTATTTCACTTAGCATAATGTCTTTGAGGCTCATCCATATAACCTGTCAACATTTCCTTCCTTTTTAAGCCTTTTATCCATTCATCCTTAACAGACACTTGGGTTTCTTCTACTTCTTGGTGATTTTGAATTATTTTCTTTTTACTTGCTAACTAAAACCAAGTACCTAGCTAATTACTCTCCTCCCACGAGTTGGAGCAATTATATTCTTGGCATGTGCAGGGTCAGGGATATGCCCTCAGTGGAACTGCTGTGGCACTAGGAGCCACTGTGGAAGTCACTGGGCCACAGTCTGGGCTCTGCCACTATGTGGCCCAGGACAAGTCATTTGATGACCTAAGTACCGGTGTCCTCGTCTGAAAAGCAGGCTACTGCTTGGCTCACTGAGTTGTGGAGGATTAAAATGAGATAATGTGGTGTGAAACACATTTGTTTAGCAGCACACTTGTTGTGTGGCAAGTCTGTTCTCACTACTGGCATCTTGGTCTTTCACAGGATCAGAATGCAAGATGCAACACCTAAGTCCTGGGTTCTTCTAAACAGTATTCAGCTGGATTCTGAAAACCATTTCTCTAATTGTTGGGGAAAGGGAGGGGCGGTGGTAAGGTGAACATTTCTCAAAGCAAACTTCCTTTTCTGTTAAACACAGATGGGAGAAATAAACAATAGGAACCAGTACCACCTGGTGGCAATTTATATAAGTGTTCAAGGAAATTAAAAGTTTGTTATGGAAGGACCCAACACTCCAGCTTCTTCTAGAACTTCTAATGAATTTATTTGAGCATTTCTGAGCCACAGCTTCCAGTGGTAGGTTTCAGCCATGACTGGGTATCAAAATCACCTGGTAAGGTTTTAAGAAAAATCGATTTCAAGCTTCACAACAAACTAAAGCATCAACAACCATGGCTGGGTTCAGGGCATCTGTACTAGACCCACAGGATAAAAGCACAAAGCCACAGGTCTGCTACCTGGCCAGAGGTGAGGGCACAGACAATCACTCTCAGCTCAGAAAGGTGGTCAAGGAGACAGAAGAGTAAAACTTCACAGTGTTACTGTGTAATATGGGAAGGACAACATAATAGAAGGGCTCTCAGGGTGACGTGGGGAAAAAAAAGTTAAGATCCAGTCTGCGGGTTCCGCATGACTTGTTTACCCATTGTTTTAACAGTGATTGCAAATAAAACTCTTAAAATTGATTTACCAGGTTTACACAATGAGACACATTTTGGGGGGTACATCTTCACTTCTCTACTGACTATATGCCTCATCTCAAACCCTCCCGCCCCTCATATTCTGGTGCCCTCAACCTTTCCCTCCTCCTGGTCCCCTCTGAAACTACGTTGCTCAGAGTTCACTAGCTGTTTTTATTGTGACTTGTTATTTTTCTTTCAATTAGCTTAACCACCTTAAGTCCCAGCCATGTTTACACAAAAGGCAAGAATTCCTCTTGTTCTTAGCCCAGTGTCCCCATGAGCATCTAGCCTACAACTTCTCTACCCAGCAGCATGTCAGTGTCACCAGGCTGTCTTCGGGTCCTGGCTGTTGTGAACAGCGCCGCCATGAAGAACGGAGAACACAGAGCTTTTCAATTTATAGTGTTTTCACATCTTTGGATAAATACCTGAGAGGCTTTGATGGGTCATACGGCATTTCCATTTATAGTTTTCAAAGGAATTGCCAAACTGTTATCCATGAGGGCTGCACCCACGTACATTCCCACCAGCAGCGAGAGATGGAGAGCACACGCTCTCCCCAGGCTTTGCGATGCTCACAGGGGCGAGGCCATAGCTGCCTGTGGTTTTGACTTGCAGTGAACAGAACGTCTGACCACCTTTGCTCTTGCTGTTGTCACAGGAAGTTTTTTTTTTTTTTTTATGAAGGGAGGTGAGTCTCAAAACTCACTGAATCAAGCAAAAACACTGGTTTCCTTGGAATAATATTTATTTAAAGTTACATTTTAGAGTAAACCATCTTCAGCCTATACTGGCTACTGCAATACATCCAGAAACTTTATAAAATCATTCTGGAGAATATAAATTATTAAAGCACAACAGATAGGCACCTTTATTACATACAATCTTCAAATATTTCCAAATGTTAAAACATGTATTAGTTGACAATTAAGATGTTAAAGTCCCCTGACAAAATAATTGGTTAAGAACTTGGCAAAATGAGATGCCTGTCTGTAGGGTAAATGGAAGTGATCAGGTTTTTCCTGCCCTCCTGCCATTAGATCAATGATCGACACCTGTGGTCCTGTACGCGCGCCCTATGGCGGCACCTGGAATGCAGTGTGGGCGCACCTGAGCCCGCAGACCGAGCATGTAAGGGCGGCAGTCATGAAAGGGCGGCAGTCGAGGACAGGAGGCGGTAGAGAGGGTCACGTGGCAGATGCAGTGGAGACCAGCGAAGATACCACGAGAGAACGCCAGGGAGCCCAGAAGGAGTAAAGATTCTCCGGGGGCTGGGAGGTCTGCCAGCCTCCTGGACACCCCCTCCTGTCCCCAGGCCCCCTGCCTGCCCTGCACCTGGCTGCCTCACTACAAATGGTGTAGAAAGATCATTAAAAGCCTGAAAATCCACTGAGGGCTCCAGGACTCCTCCTTTACTCATCTGCCTGGATCACAGAGAACCTGCCCTGTGCCTTTGCTGGCACTACACTGTCCCAGTGGTCTGTTACCAGCACATTCATCAAATTACAATTTAAGATTCTAAACTATGTGATCCAGCCATCGTCCAGGGCCTTGTGAAGAGAGGTGTATTAGGTTGCAAACCACCCTTTCTGAGGAAAGGACAGATTTCAAGATGGCAACTGCTGTGTCATCCCCCCAACCCCCCTTGGTCTGTATCAAAAATCGCTTAGAAGGCCCTACCTTAACGCTCGGCTTGCTTCCCACCGCAGTTCACTCTCTTTCCACTAGATGTCAGTAGCACACCATCTCCTTCCTACAGGGTCAGAAATTAAGGCGGCTAAGTTGCAGCTCCACTGCTGGCCAAGTTTTTATAAGTCCAAGTTAATGGGGACCAAAAATTAGAGCTAAGAATAAAGAAGAGTGATTCTAAAAAGACCATAAAGCCAAAATAGTGATGGTGATGGAAAGTAGGGGAGAGGCAACTAATGAAGGGGAGCCATCTCTGAGAAAGGTTTCAAAGAAATTCTAACTACTGAAACAATGCGGAGAAGGGAAATGAAATCTAGATAACTTGGTTCCCCCGCCTCCCAGAATGAAGAAAAATGAGGCATTAACCTTTGACTAAAAAAGGGGAATTTTAATAGAACAGAAAGGCTGTCCTCATTTAAAAAGCAACTGCAGAATTTCTCAGATGCTCAGTTGTTCTTCTGAATTAAGTATTAAGATTTAGTCAGTAACAGTGGCTATAGGATAATCATATTGAAATAAAGTCAATGAACAAATTAGCCCAATAGCCCCATCTCAAAACTTCTGGCTGTCCCTAGATTACACCGCCCCATCTTATGGCAGAGGCCAATAAATAACAATTCAGCAATGTATGGAGACTAAACACCAAAGAATAAAGGCTCTTTTTATAAATGTTTCTTGAGAAAGTACTTTGGATAACTTAAAAGGGCACTTCTGTTGCCCGCAGAGTGGACACTTTTGTGGTTACCGTCTCATGCACATTAACATTTCTCCTTTGTTTTATTCCGATTCATTTAAATACGCATAACTCCACTGGTTGAAATACATCCCAACAGAAACAGCCATGGTATCAAAGCAGATGGAAATACCTGTTTACCCTCTGTTCTTATAGATCTGAAATGTACCAAGTAAAGAAACTCATCAAGTAACTAGAGCAGAGCATTTTCTAAAAGGAGGTGTGATCAAGGAGAAAGAACACAGATGCAGGAGACTCAGTGGATACTACATTCAAGGCAAAATGAGCAAAGATTTGCTAGAAGGCCTCATTATTCTCTCCAGAAAAAACCAGAAATATTCTGGGGGAGAATTAGCGCAAAAGGATGAAGCCAACAGGAAAAGACTTGTATGGAGACAAATGACAAAAGCCCGAGCACTGAGGCTCAGAGAGGAAACATGTCACAGGGCTTCAGGTCTGCGGTGCAGGAGGTTTAACAAGGAAGCCATTAGGGACACCCTGCTGGGCCTAATTGTTTCTAGAACATATGCTACTTTGTGCCACCACCCAGCTGTGAATTCCCTGGCTTTTGTCAGCTTGTGTCACAACCTTAAGAAGAAAATAGTTGCTTAACCCTTCTCCCCTTCTAATAACTTACTATATTTCTTCTCCTTCTAAGCTTGTGAACGACTGTGAAGTAACTGGACTATATACACGCTCCACATCTCCTCCGCTCATAATCATGTAAAGAAAACAGCATGACTGTCACAGAAAAACACTATAGAGAAAGCACAATACCTGGCATGTGTCAGACAATAAATACTTGATGTATCAGGTCTGCTTTCAAAATGTTCATTATACATTCAACACATTTGCTGGGAATGGGCCAAAAATCATTTAGCGCACCGAGAAAAATTGTATAAGGCTTTTAGCATTTACTAAAATGAGGATAACTGCTGTATTTCCTTTATAGAATAGGTTAAGTATAAAGTAAGGTTTCATCTCTAGAATACTGAACTAAAAATAAGTTTAACGCAATGAATTATTTGTATATGGCAGACAATAAATATTTATTGAATAGAATTGGAATTATAGATGCTAATTTTTAAAAAATCTGCACTAAAGATGTAACACATGAACCAGTACACATTAAAAAGTTCAGTCAGTACTTAAACAGGATACTTTTTGGTAATAAAGTCGTTGAGACCCAGTGAGAAGTTCCTCTCAAAATTTTTTGACTCAAAGGTCATAAAACCCTTTGGTTAAGCCCTTAACTGAATAAAGAAGCAAATGTTTACTAACCCCTAAGTTATAACAGTAAAATGATACCTAGTAACTAGAAAGGTATACTGGCTTAAAAAAATCAGCCAATCAAAAATCTTTGTATATTTAGAAGAAGCTACAAAAGTTAACTTTCCATTGCTGACAGCACACCTACATCTGGACCAGTCTGAGAACCAAATTCCAAACCCCAGAACCCAGAACCCATAACCCCTGCTGGGCTTGGACGAGCCACTCAGGAGCGTCTTCTCACAGTATGCCATTCCCGGTTTGTCTTTTTTTTTTTCTCACAGTAAGAAAATTGGCAATATAAGTTCACAATAAGTCATAAAGATAATCATACTACAAATATTAATTTAATATTTTAGGCAAAAGTAGTTAGAGAAAACCTCAGAGTTGTTAAAAATACTTTTATACAGTGGGAACCAGCCTGCTTTGGATAACATGAGATACTGCGTGCTTAGAGACCCAGTTCACATGGCCAGATCCTGGCATTATAAATCAATCATCTATCTACCTACCCATTTTAATTAACTCTAAAATTACAAACCAAATCTCATTTGAGGGACAAAAATGAAAAATGTTTCCATAACAACTAAAATTAAAGATGAAACAAAGGACGTCCGAAGTTCTGTATAATTAGCCAATAAGGAAAGAGTTATTAGTATCGAGCTTTGTAAATTTTCATATTATTTAAAAATCAGAAATGAAATCTTTGTTGTATATTTTATCCTGTAATTCAGAATTGTAATAATAATGCCAATATTAATTATACGGGTGATTCTTAAATCAGGGGTACTTTCTTCCTATTTATGCTCTTTTACTGATTTGCTGAAAAAGTTCATGGAGATTCAGAAAATACAAACTTCCTTAGAAGGCTGATGAACAAAACAATCCTTTGTTCAGACACTAAAGTTAGGAATTCATGGACTTCAGAGCTGAACTAGAACCTCAAAGGGGAAAAACAGCTTTCTCCAAGGTGCTCAGTGCTATTTATTTCCCACTGCTCATCCCTTTCCCCAGAGAGTGGTCCAGTATCAGACATTCTTCTGGTCCACAGCATCATTTTTTGGCATCTTCTGTAAAAGTGATTTATTGGGTTGGCTTGTTTGGAGACCAGAGATGCCAGATTAACGATGAGCACATTTCTAGAGAACCTTAATTTTCCTGAGCTCCTGACTTACTTTTCCTGAGGGTCATACCTTCAAGAGAACACTCTTCTCCAAAGAGTGGAGGCAATGGGGAAATCATGGTTTTTTATTGTAGCAAAGAGAAAATGGACAGGTCAGGAACCAGGTGTCATGGAATGAATTCTAGGCCAAAGACTTGACTTGTAAATGAAGTCTGACACTTCCTACCAATTATTTTGGCACAGTCCAGCCTCATCCTGAGCTGCTGGTTGGGTGCTGATGTCCTCCCTTAGGTGGGAGAGGCCTGACGGGGGTTTCAGTGGCCGGACCTTAGTGCAGCTTGCTGTGCACAGGGTAGAGCAAGGTCATGTGTTCTGCCCCCTTGAAAGGCAGCTTTTCGTTGGAATAGTAGTGTACCACTTCAGGGATGCTGTCAAACACAGCGCTTGTCTGGTTCAGTGTGTACTTGTTGTCTTTGGTCTGAGCCACGATGATGTGGACACATCCTTGACTAGTCCTGGAACAAGACAAAAATCCAGATTGAGACATGAGTGAGTGAGCAGGGGCTCCTTCACCAGCAAGAACCATCCCAGCCAGTTCACTGGCGGACAGAGTCCCATCCATTCCTGGAGCAAACTGTTATTCCATTCTGCACTTCACTGGGGCACTCAGGAGCCTCACAGCCCCTCAGTTCTCCTTGATTTGCTTGTCCCTTAGTATAGTATACAGAAGCCATCTGGCACTGGGCCGAAAAGGAAAAAAAAACCCAAGTCCCACCCGGGGCCCAAAGTACCAAACCCAAGTCCGAGTGTGAGACCACTAATGGCGGGTTTAATTTCACCCTCTTCATCATGGCTGAAGGGACACAATCTTTCCTCCCCAAAGAACACATTAACAATAATAATAAAAAACTGTTTCCTCCCTCCGCCCCATCTGGAAAGACTGTTCCTGGTAGTATATAATGACAGCTGGCACCGAAGGCTCAAAGATCTAATCCACGAGCACCAGATTCAGGAGCACAGAAAAGCTATTCCCGGTATTGTATATCTGGTGGCCTATCCCATTTCTGAGCCCTATTGCTCCGACACTCCCCCCAGCAACCTCTTTTCCCCTCCAGTGTGATTGTTTCAGCTACAGGGGCTCAGTTTCCTCAGGAAGGAAATGCTGTTACAGCTCTTGACAATGATCCTCCAATATAGCACCACTGAACTCACAGCCCAACGAGAATTTCCATGATACAAGATCTACCAGGCCTAACGGGCAAGACTGCATTTTCTGTGTACACTCAGAAAAGGGGAGGAAGACCAAGCTGGCGTTTGCTTCTTTGCCAGAAGAAAATGGTATCAAAATCGCAGTTGGCTTTTTGATAATCAAGGGATCTGATTTATTAGAGTCTTAAACACTAGGAAAATAAAAGAACGACTAAAGTATTGTTAGAACTTATCCTTTTTATGAGGAGCTGTTTCTCTGCTGAGGGGACCTACTTTCCTTTCGATCAAGTAATAGAAAAGTGGGAGCTGAGTGATGCATAATGATAATGAAATGGGACCCTCATCGTCCTTTCCGAGGGTCACACCTCAAGGAGGACACGCCCTACTCCAAAGAGTAGACATGAAGGGGAAATGGTGTTTCCGTGGGGCATTCACCCAAGCTGATTCTGCATCCTGATCAGACATTTCATGTGCCAAGCAAGCCACCTTGCTTTCTGTATGACCACACTCCCCTGCAAGCTGCCTGTTCTGGCCATCTACCCACGACAGAGGCACTTCCTCCCACATGTAGGCAGGTGAGGCCAAGAGGCTTCAACACTTACTTGAGTGCAATGGAGTACCTGCTGTTCCCGGATTCGCTATTTCTAACCAGGTAACCAGCTTCCTTGCAGGGCTGCAGTCGACTCTCAGCTTCAGCACGGGTGATGGCACCATGGTACCAACTAAAAAGGGATGGGAGACACTGGTGTCAAAATAGGAACCAGACGGCACATCCTTCCATAAAGTATTATTTAAAATGGGCTTTAGTAGAAACTCGGCAGTCTGAGTGCCTCAAATTCAGAATAGACAAGGAACAGATTTGGGGTGTCCTGGCTCACAGAGTCTATCAGCACACACGAGTGAGCTCAAGGGGCCAGTGTCATGTCAGGCTCCCCCTCTATACTAGAGAATGGACTCCAACTCTGCTTCCTGGGACGCAGCGTCCTTTCCACCCTGCGCAAATGCAGTGGGCTTCGAAAGGAGTTTTCATGAATCAGCTCCACCCAGTCAATTCTCAGGAACAAAAATAATCATGTAAAATGGGCCAGGGTGCCCCTCCCCACCAAGACTATCAGGAAGCCTCATCTATGGCTTGTGTCCACAGGAGACTCACGGCTGCTTCTCCAGAGGCAGGGCTGGGTCCACTCTCTCCCCGTCAGTGTGGTCAGCGAGCGCTGGCTTCAAGATCTTCTGGGTCCAGCTCTTCTGTCGGTGGTGCTGCCTCACCGTCTCCTCCTTGATGGCAGGACGCTCAGCGCCTTCAAACTGAACTGGAAGGAAGGCTCCATTTAACCTCAGAGGTCTCCGAAGTGACATGAGCAAATCCTCCTTGCTGACTCGGCTCGGGGAGGCAGCCTCCCCCCTCCTTAACGTGCAACACCCCAGGAGGGCCTCTGTCCCTGCTGCCCCTGCTATCCAATCACGTTGCATCTGCACATGGACACTTGGTCTATAAACGTTCACCAGTGTAAAAGTCGTTTTAAAATATAAGAGGAAACCACTTTAACATATTTTAGCATGTACTTCAAAACACTCAGTATCAGCATATGTAGAATAATAAAAGACTAAACAGAGTCATAGGCAATAATTCCTTGCAAGAGAGGGTATCAGCCTGTGAAACCAAATGGATAGTTTTTACTATGAAATAATACAGAGAAAATCAACTCAGAGGCAAAAACTGCTGAATAGTGCCTTAAAGATGCTGTGACATCCAGGCTGGACAGAAGATAAAAAGCTAAAATGAGGAGTATTTATGGAATAAAGGAGAATGGAAAATAGAAAATAAAAGTGAAGTGAGCAAGCACTGGCACAAGGCCCCCAATAGATGTGGAGAAAACTAAAATAAAATGAAAATGGACTCAAAACTTTGCATGTGTTACTTTCTCTACTCCCCCTTTTAGTGGCAAACTTGGCTTTGCTATTAGAGGGCAAAGATTTCCCAATTTGTAAATCAAAGGTAAAGCCAAGTAGAAAACCACAGCCTGGAAGAAGCAGGAGGGATAATCACCTTTAATGTCTAGTGACAACCTACTACCAACTCAGCGCTTAAGTTATTTTAAAAATTAACACTTGAAGAATTGATTCCTTTACTAGGATTTTTCGGGGGGGGGGGGAGAAAAGCTAGTTTCATCCAGCTTTCCAACAACCTCTACCTGTAATCCATTCGATCCAGTACTGCCATTTCATAAATAGGGGTTGTAATAGGTTTGAGGAGTAGCTCCAAGTAAGAATTAGAAAAAGCTGCTCCCAATTTCATAGCTTCAGGGGTGATCGGGTAAGTTTTTGCAATAGTCACTTAAGGCATTTCCAAAACAGTTGCACACTGTGAAGAGAAAGTAAAGGTGTATAGAAGGATAACAAAATAAATGCCCTATCAAGGGCTCAGCATCAGCCCTGGGCTTCCAACCACAGCCAAATTCATATTTCCCCATGTCAAATTCCTTGGAAAAGACTTGAGGCTGAGGAACATGGAAAAAACAGCCCTGGCTGAAAAGCCCGGGCAGGCGGGCGGGCGGGGGCTGGAGGGCCCTCAGCAGAGCGGAGCAGCGAGCGGCAGCGGGCTGCGCCTGCCCGGCCTCACCTGACAGAGCCCGCGCGATCTGCTCCTTCTTCCACTCCCAGGGCTGCTCGTACTCGGCCGCCGGCCGCTCATCGTTCTCAGGCAGGCGGCTGTGTCCCTCGGGGGGCCGGGCTTTCCCCTCGGCCCTGGGGCCTCCCTCCGCAGGCTCATAGGGAGTGTCGTACAGCTGGGGGGGCTTCCCCAGCAGGTCCTTGGAACTTCGTCTCTTGGCCAGTGTGTCTGATTTCATGCCATTCTCCCCCGTCTCGCAGGGACTGTCGAGTAGCTGGAGGGCCTTCACCAAGGGGTCTTTGGAACCTCGTCGCCTGATCTCTGAAAGACACACACCACGCAAATGCTTAAGAGAAAAGGTGCCACAGAGGCCCAGGAATTGACCCCATGAGCCTTCACCTCTGACTGAGGGTCTGGTCAAAGGCGGCCCAGATGCCCAGATTGCTCCTTGAAGACTGTGCTGCGAAGAATTCTCAAGAGAATGGGGTCTGCAATTTCTTCTGTCCAGTTCCTGGAGCCAGATAATGGGGTCAAGTCATAGGATGAGGTCTCCTGTCTGGAGAGAAGCATGCCGCTGGGGGCCACTTGTACAGTCTGTGCAGAGAAGTAGCCCCCAAACTGGAGTAGCTCTGGTCCCGAAGTCTGCTCTGAGAATAGTTCCGCTTGGAAGCTTTTCCACCTTGTCAGGAAGCTAAGAGTATTTCGGTAGTGAGGATCTGCGTTTTACCTTTACTGAGAGCATTACTAGGCCACATGTACTGAGGGGAGGTGTGTTCATGTGCATCAGACAGAGTCCTTGACTTCTACTGGGAAGTAAGACACATTCCGCAATAATACATAACAGGCTAACAACTACGGGACAAATCAAAGTAAAACTAACTCAACAACTGACATCCAGCAACGGTGTACTATGTGTCAAGCACCATTCTAAGCACCTGATATGATCAGAACCACAGGGCAAGAGAAGCATTATCATTTCCCTGATACCACAGAAGAGCAAACCAAAGTACAGAGTTGAAGGAAATGGTCCAAACCTGGATTCTGGATTCAAGAGCAGGAAGCTGGGCTCAACACTCACTCTCACCATGACACTCGGTGACTCCACGTGGAGGAGAAATGGAAGTGACTGACTTTGATAGAGAAGGTCATTTCCAGCTGAGGAAGTTCATGAGCTGAGATATGTAGGAGGGAACCGTCAAGGGCTTGCTTCCATAGGGGGAGAGATAAGTTCAAAAGACAGAAGGCTAGGAGAGGAGAGAGCGTGGGGCCAGCAGTTGGAACAGAAGGAGGACAGGCAGCAAGTGTAGACATTTTAGAAGCAAAGGGAACAAGTTTATATTGCTCTGTGTGCTTGGGGAAACTTCTAAGTGTTTCAACAGGTAATACTGACCACAGTGTATGTATGGGGTAAGTCAGAAAAGTATGGTCTGACCCAAAGCATAGAAATGGATGCAAATCCACCAATCCCCAGCTTCCAGTCAGCCAGCCACAGTGAGAAGCAACCGGCAGTGTCTGAGGACTGACCGTTCTGGGGTGCAGAGACCCCAGCTGGTGGAGTCAAAACCACCAGAGCTGGTCATACACACAGAATATCATGCTGTGCTTCTTCTAAATGCCCATCAGGGAGCCTTCAATCCAGTCACCTGGCCAGTCAAGGTGGACCTTTCCAAACACAAGCAATCTCATTTCATCATTTAACACCTCCTCAGCTCTCAACTGCCCACTCACAAAGTTCAGACTGCTCAGTGCAGCATGGGGGGGCCTCCTACAACCAGATCACCGTCTCCCTCTCCAACCTGTCTCTCAACACAGCCCTGTTCCTGCCCCCCACCCCACCATCCAATTCTTTGATCCAAACAAATGGTCCAAGTTCCTTGCGCATTAACTGTCTTATCCCCACCAGTGTCCTGGTGATCTTCGAAGCCTTTGAAATCTAACTTGGCTTCTCCTGTTCTCTCCTGTCCACCTCTCTGCAGCACCCCACCTCCCCCAGGTGCACTGCTGTGCCCACCCACTTTCACCTTGTACTTTCATTCTGTGGACTTATTTATTGACATATCTGTATTTCCAATTTGGTGAAGATTGCCAGGGCAAGGGACCCCGATGCTCTGTTTATCTTTGCAGGACACAGAGGTGTGCTAGATAATGGGTGGAAGGATGGGTGGGAGGATAAAGGAAGGAGGAACTCTGGAACTTCCCCAGGCAGGTGACAATGTGGATGGGAGGCTAGGCAGAGAAATGAAGGTCCGGGAGGCAAGCCAAGGAGGCGCTCCCGAATGGGTCGCTGGTAGCACTATAACAATGAAAGCAGCCAGAGAAAAGGAGGACAGTGGAAAAGAAATGAGAATCAAAGGCAGAACCCGGGACTCTTTTGGGTGGGGGGATTGGAAGAAGAGGTGCCAGCCAAGACTGAGAAGGAAGAGTCAGGTGCACAGGAAGAGAGAGTGTCAGAGACTGAAATTCCACAGAAACAAAGGAAAGCAAGACTTTCCAAAGGTGAGTTAAACGGACATGGTGACGCTCTACGGAGAAATGTCACTGACTCACTGAGATTCCTATAACAAGGACAGGACAGCAAATGAAACATTCAAGGGAAAATGATTAACATCAGGATTTCAAATGGGCAAAATTTATTTACAGGGTGAGGTTATAGCCTCGCTAGATAGGGGCCCGACTGTAGCTGGCTTCCGTTCTGTAAATTTATTGAGATCACCTGATGCCTGGTCCCACCACCAGGGGTCCTGATTTTTTTTGGTCTGGGGTATAGTCTAGGAGTTAGGCTTAAGAGGACCCCCAGTGATTCTAATGAGAAGCTAAGCCTGAGAAGCAGTTGTACATCTCTTGGGTTCCTGGGTTCCCCAGCTCAGTCCTTCCTGCTCTCCAGGGCTAATCAGGTCAGTGTCCCACGGAGAAAGGGTCCCCCTGCACCTAAAACATCCACATCAGATAAAAGCATTTGAAGAGCCCTCCTCTACTCCAAGGACAGGAGCCCCAGGAGCTGGGGTTATATGAGGTCACAGAGGGAGCTGGTGGCAGAGTTGACTTTCCAGTCTGACTCTCCTAACGTCTAATCCCACACTTTTATTCATTGCTTATTCTCAATGAAGTTATGGAAAGCAAGAAGCAAAAGCACTGTGCTCTTGGTTCAGTTAAGAAATGGCTAGAGGGCCTCCCTGGTGGTGCAACGGGGGGTGGGAGGATGGGGGGTGTTAAGTGCAGCACTACGAAGCTATCCACAGCCACTGCAGCACAAGTTCGATCCCTGGCCAGGGAGCTTCCCACATGGCGTAGCAGACCTCTCCTGCCTCGCCCGCTGCTCCCCTCAGCAGTGTACTTCAGTAGATCTGCGTGTTCTGCTCCCCGCTCTGTCTCTGGTGAATCCTCTCACCACCCCACACCTCTGGTCTATACCCCAGCTTGTATGCATAAAGAAATCTTAAAACAAAACAAAACACGGCTGGAACTTTTAAAAGAGAAAATTCCTACAAGAAAAATTTTCTACACCCAGAAGGGAAGAGAAAACACAAAGGAATTCAAAGGGGGTAAAGTCAGAAACTTTAGGCTTCTGATCAGAACTTGAATTCCTCAGTTTAGACTAGCACAGGCTGGGGAAAGCTTTCCCTTGGTCCTGGCTCCATTCTGTCTCAGATGAACTAAACAGAGCAAGAGTTTAGTCCAACCTTAAGATGGGAGTCCCGCTCAAAGGCAATTTCGATAACTTAGTGATTAGAATTCTGAGTTTATATTATTACATGTGTTAGAGTTTTTACTTTTTTAAAGTAAGATTTATTTATTTATGCATAAAGAACTAGGGTGTAGGCCAGAGGTATGGGGAGGTGAGCGGAGTCACTAGAGAGAGAGCGGGGAGCAGAACAGGTGGATTGACCTAAATACACCGCTGAGGGGAGCAGCGGGCAAGGCAGGAGAGGTCTGCTAGGCCATGTGGGTCAGCTTCCTTGCTGGAGATCGAACTCCTGCTGCAGTGGCTAGCTGCTGAGAGCTTCATAGGTTGAGACTTAACCCCTTGAGAAACCAGGGAGGCCCCCTAGAGTTTTTACTATTGAGAGGAGGCCCTGCATTCCTTGTTTTAGACAGTATTGGGCTCTGGGGGAAGTACTGGAAAGCATGCAAGTGAAAATGTTCCTTCCCAGACGGTCCTGGGATTGGGCAAAACCCGTAAAGTATTATCAGGTTTTTAAACAATGTTTAATTAGGGAAAAAAGGGCTTGAGTGCAGGACCCCTCCACCCTTCAAGGGGAGTAACCTTCCAGTCCATTCCAACACCTGGCTGCCCCCAACCTGAGGCACCATAGAAACAGAAACAATCGTGGGCCTGCAAGCCGACCCTTCCTGCAGGGAGAATAGCCCCTGACGTGCAGAGCTGGCTCCGAGAGGAAACCAGCCTGAGAAGGAGGAAATGGCGAGAGGAAGCTACACCCTGGCTCTGCCGATAGAGGCCATTTACCACTGCGGACAACAGAATGCAGCCAGCGGGTGCAGATAAACACCCATCTGCAGCAGGGGCTGACCTGCACTAGTTAAAAGGTGCCACTGGTTATGTGAAACTAGTCCCCAGCTCTGACTATAGGTAATTATGCCCTATGTACGTCAAAACCTAGCTGATGGATGACACAGACTTTCTTGTACTAAATTAGTAAGAGTTAGCAATGGTTACTCGTCTAGATTTGTCCAGAATTCTCCTTGAAAATAGAATTCTAGCTCTGGAGTGTTCACGTAATGGCTATATTTATTGGATGATGCTGTATTATATCCAACATCTCTTGAAGCCTCATAATGCAACGAGGCGTGTTATCCCATTTTACAGGTGAATCAGTTGAGGCCCGGCAGAACAACAAGCTCAGAGCCCACACTATTATACCTTGCTTTATACATGCTTTATCATACCGTATCCAAAGATTTCATGTAAAATGCTTGGCAATTTTGATCATGCGCCTTTCTCTCAACCCATTTCAAAACACTAAATTCAGTCTCATAAGGCTCTTCTTCCCCTCTTAGGATTAGAAACAGGGTTGTTAGGTAGCTTTACACACTTTATCAATATTCAAGCTTTTGATTTAAATTTACTTAATATTCTCTTATCAGCTACATTTACATATCTGAACAAAAGCAGATATAATTCAAAAGCCCTAAGATTGAGGTTAACAAGGAAAGTACAGACAAATATATCACAAGTCTTCTATTTCTTCCACAGTAGATAAGTACTTAAACAGAGACCCAAACAATGTGGTTCTCCTTTAGATTTTGACTATTTACACAAACCAACAAAACTATTTGGAGGGGCCTCCCTGGTGGCACAAGGGCTTAAGTCTCAGCACTATGAAGCTATTGGCAGCCATTCCAGCATGAGTTTGATCCCCAGCCAGGGAGCTTCCCACATGGCGCAGCAGACCTCTCCTGCCTCGCCCACTGCTCCCCTCAGCAGTGTATTTCAGCCAGCCTGCCCGTTCTGCTCCCCACTCTGTCTCTGGTGACAAACAAAACTGTTTGGAAGCAAAAATTAAACTCTGATAACTATCTGAGCCTGGAGCTAGGACTAAAACCAAAGGTGGCTGACTGACCTGCTGCCTCTACTGCCTACTGCCTCAGCAGGAGGAGCTATGGGAGCTTCCTGAAACTTGCTCCCCTCCACCGTAAAGCTGGAAAGCAGAGACTTTCAGCAGCGCTCACAGGGCTGAAGCCCTTGGCGTGGTGGTTCAGAGCCTCATCACTCACGAGCGCTGAACCTGCGCGATCGCAGCAGGGACGGGATCCCCGTGCTCCATGTACCACGGTGCCTACAAGGCATCGCGCTGACATACATAGGATGTTTCCGCTAATTTGGCTAAAATGTTCTAATTTAACAGAACAACAAAGAGGCTGATGCTGTTATTGCCTTGTATTCAGTCCTATATTTTTATGAACAATACTTTGGATAAATCTAGGCGAGAATGTATTTGTATGTTCATAAATTCTCAGCTTTAAAAAGTGAAAAGTTTTGGTGGCAGTGGTGGGGGTGCTGGTAGATCCAGGGAGCTTGGGGACCAGGTAGTCACCAGAGAGAATGAAAAGCCTCTTAATTTCTGGTTCTTCCTCATTCTCTGATGCAAACGGTGGCTCCTCTACCTTGTGGCACTCGCCACACTCCCAATGACATATTTTCATCCCTATTGGTGTCAAGTCCACAAAGACGTGGGCCATGTCCCTTGTATTCCAAGCCCAGCACAGGGCTGGTACGTGGTAAGTAAATGCCTAAGAAATATGTGTAGCATGTTATGAAATAATATCATGAGCAGTGATTTTTGTACTCCAGGTATTGTTAGAGCCCCGCTTCACTTGCATGAAAACAGCTGTATTCAGGTAGAAAGATAAATACAGGGTGGTTTCACTTATAGGTGGAATATGGAGAAACCAAACAAAGGATCACAGAAATACAAACTTTAAAACTGACCCTTGAAAGCTAACTATAGATCTAAGGTATGGGGGAGGGGAGGGGAAGGGAAGGGGAGCACCATAGACTGTGGTGGAGGACTGTAGGTGCTTTGGTGGTGGGACAGCTGTGGGGACCACACTGAGGGGAGAAATCCTATACTGCGGAAAAAAACAAGAATGCAAAATAATGATGTGTCATAAAAAATAAAAATAAAATAAAATGGCCGTACAGAATTTAGATGTTCTACAATTAAATCACGTTCTTTGCTATTTTCCCCATCTGCATGATGCTGACGCCAAATTAAAAAAAATAATCCCTAAAATTTCTCAAGAAATATGGGACATTTCTGAACTTGGTTTTTACAACCAAGCCAAAAAAAAAAAAAAAAAAAAAAAACCAACCCACAACCCAGCAGCAAATCTTTTATTTCCAGCTTCCGATAAACTCACTTCCTGTTATTCTGTCCAGCTGTGTAGCCTGTGTGTCCTATATTCTCTATATCGACTGAGTGCTCTGAGACATGTATTTTCAATGTAGCAACTTTAAAAGTCACCAATATAAATTTTTCTTAAAGAACAAAGAAAAATCTGGAATTTTAAAAAGTCAGCAATTTATGTTTTTAATACATTTACATTTATTTTCACATGAAATAATTTTGTATTCTTAAATGAATTTATTCACATGAAAAAGAGTCTGGACCTTAATACTCAAATATTAAATGCTAACTACCACCATTATTATATTTATATCATGTTAGATAATTCTAACTTTCAAATACTACTTTCCCTGTGAGTCTGGGTGAAGAGATGCCTTCCTGAGGTGTGAAATTTAAAGTGCTTTTGCATACATCACTTCCAATGTACCCAGAAAACACAGTGAAGCAGGCTGCCCACTCTGGTAAGGGACAGACTTGGGTTCTAATTTCTCCTGGCTCTATCAAGGTCTGTGAGCATAGGGACGTCAGAAGCTCTTTGATCTTGATTTTTACTCTGTAACAAGGGGACAGAAAGTATTGGGAGTGTGCAAGGAAACAGAGTTCTGTGGGAATGATATGGAAAAAATAAAGATATACTCATTTTTTAAAAGGACAGCATTTTACTCTTATCAGTGTGATTCCAGAAATAAACAACTGTGATGTTTAAAGAGAAAGAGAGGAATAAAAACTAAAGGACAAAGAAAGAGGAATCAAAATGGATTTTTTTTTTTTTTTGGTTTAGAAAACCTTCTTCCTCAACTGTATGTAAAACTTTCCCCTTATTCCTTTCATGACTCTGATATTTTAAAAAATTCTGACTAAGTTCATTTTCACTTCCTTTCATTCACAGATTTCAGGAGAGGTCACAGTCCAGTGACCTTCAGGGTCACAGCCTGGCCAGGGTACACCCTCCCCAAATGCAGGCCTTATCTCTGTAAGCAGAGAAGCAGGAAACAGAGCAATGCTTTCCTGTTGCAGATCGTTTTCATTCTAAAGCCTGTCTCGACCCTTCCAGGGTGCTGCCCTGCTCAACTCTTCTGAGACTATGCTGCTGGAGCCCAAGCTGGACAGCCTCTCAATCTGTTTTGTTTTTTTTTTAAATTTATTTATACAAGCTGGGGTACAGGCCAGAGGCGTGGGGGCGGCGAGAGGGTTCACCAGAGACAGAGCAGGGAGCAGAACAGGCAGATGAGAAATACACTGCTGAGGGGAGCAGTGGGCGAGGCAGGAGAGGTCTGCCGCACCATGTGGGATTCTCCCTGGCTGGGCGTCGAACTCAAGCTGCCGACAGCTCCACAGCGCAGCGCTCAACCGCTGCGCCACCAGGGAGGCCCTCAATCTGTTTTTAAACAGGAGGAACAGGCCTTTCATGGACGATCAGTGGTCCCTTTCCCAGGCACGAAACCCAGGACGCTCCAGCAAGGCTCCAGGGAGTCAACACTTAGCTTTTTTCATATGAATCCAAAAAAGTTTAAGGAAAATTAGGCGAATGAATAACTCACTCTAAAATTCACAAGTAAATAATTTAAACTAGTTATTTAGAAGTACCATTTATACCAACTTGAGAGAATTATGAATAAAAAGGAAAAGTTTGACCCCTGAAGTGACAGTGATTGCTTAGCTCAGAAGTTGGAACTGTCTGACCTGAAAAGTTACAGGATTAGTTGATCTTGGTTTTAGGAGGTTTGCCTTGAATAGCTTAGCTCCTGCCAGGGATCAGTAATCATTCTCTGGTAATTAAGTGTTTTGCTCTAATGTTGTAGAGCTTGTTGAGAAATCAACCTACTTTAATAGAAGATCACATCCTGTTTGCATCTCTTACAACTTAAAACCCTTTCAGTGTGTATTAGTCCCTTGGTATAGATTTATGACTCTCATTATGAATGAAAGTGGCCAAAAAAATGTATATAAAACATCTTAAAAGTGAAAACCACATTCTGGGCAGATATGTAAACATACAAGTGTTCTCTTGCATAGAAATAAAAACACTTACAGGACCAGTGCACTTTCTAAAAGGAAAGAATACAAAACTATAAAGAAAGTTAACTAGCTATTTTGACCTTGTGTTGGGTCTAATTTAATTCTTCCAGTCAGTAGGATAAATTACTTCATCCCTCTTCCTGAAACACTATTTTACCACACTGCAAGCAGGTCTGAGATCTCCATCCTGTGAAGCAGTCCCTGGTTACAAACCTGTTATCATTTGCTGGGCGTCATAGGGCTCCATGTAGCCGTCATTCTCTCCTACTCTCTCTGCGTCCCTTTGACCTTTTGTCCGTTTGGCATCGTAAGGGTCAGCATAGTCTTCCAGGATGATGACCTATGAAAGAACAGAGAGGAGAGAGTTGCTAAGGGCTATCATATGCCAAAATGGCAAGGGCAGCAAAATGTCTACTGAAGACTCCTGCAGATTTGAGGTCAGACTCGCCAATCAGCTCTAGTTAGCTTTTGCGCTTGATCATGTTCTTCATCCAGTTGAACAAACATCTGATTTGGTAGGGTAGCTAATTAGCCACAGTTCATCTAAACTAGTATTTATCCCCAAGGTTCAGCTGACCTTTCTTCATCTCCCCAAGCAAAAACAAACAAACAAAACACAAAACAATTGCTGGGTTAAAGGATGGCAGGGGTGGGTAGTGGGGGATATCTATGTCTTTAGAGTATAGAAAGATGACCTTCCCTACGACTTTTTAATGCCAACTAGGGCAGCAAGATAGCCATGGTAAGCCAGTCAACCACCCAGTGACCGCTGAGCATCTACCAGCTCTGGCCAGGCATTGTGAGGGAAGCCAAAGAAACCCAAGAAGTGTTTCCTTCCTCAAGGAATCTGTTTAACAGCTCTAAAAACAGGCTTCATAATAAGAAGCCTAAAAAAAAGCACTAAAGTGTACTGTGGGAGTTCCAGGTTCAATAATTCATGGCAGATTGATTCTCATATCATATCAGATAGTTTTGATAGATCTTTGTGTCAGAAAGCATCCATCGTTTCAAAAATAGAAAGGTGGTGTGTACACAATAGTTGCTGTGAGATAAAGTAGTTTTAGGGGACCCTTCTCAGGGAGGTGGTCCCTGGTCCTGGTCCACAACGATTATGTCCTCCAGAGAGTTCATGGAGAAGTACCACTGGAGCTGGCAGCAAGTCTTCAGATCAACAGGGAGAAGGGAGGAGAGGAGATGGCCTGGAAGAGACGGCTTAAGAAACCTCAGACATCTGGAGGGGGCAACCATGCAAATACACAGTCACTACGAAGGGCAGCAAGCACCACTCCCACATTCCTCCTGGCTGCCCACCACGTGTACATACTCATCTATAGTGTACATCCTCATCTATAGTGAGGAACAGGATGGCACTTACAATGTTGGTCAGTGGCCCACTGACTAATAACTGGATGAGCTGGTCCCCGCCACCTTTCCACAGCTCTCCCCCAGTGCCTGCCAAGGGGAGACATGCTGTAAACATGTAGGGAAAGAACAGAAGGGCCCAACACAGACAAATGTGGTTTGTGTATAGGCTCTGGACTCGACCCAGGTGGGCAGCATGTTAAAGCATGGGCAAGACAAAATTAAAGTTCCTACAACAGGATATAACTCCTGGGCGGGAGACTAGAAGCCCCGTTTGAGCACTTTCACACAGTGATGCGAAACAAAACAAACTCCAACTCCTCTCAGTAAGAATGAAGTGAGGCCTCTTCACATACTCACACTCCTTTTCTTATTAGCTACCTCATGTTGGACAGCACCCAGAAAACCTCGGGTGTGTAAGAAGCAGGAAACACCTTCTCTCCAGATCTGTAATTTCCTTAAGGGCATTTCCTTGTCCTATTCTACACTCCCCTCTCCCCAACCTCTAAAAGTCTTGTGCCCCCTATGTGGCTGTTGCACAACAAATGTTCATGGAATGAATGGGAGGGCAGTGTCTTGGGGTGCAAGTGAAGCTCTGAGAATTCCCTTGCAGGTAGAATTTCAAAAGTAGCAGAGAAGGGGGGGCGGATGGGCACTCATTCTCTGGTGCGTTGAAAACCACATTTTAACAGTTCAGAGGTTTCCATTCCTTATGTTTAAGAAGCATATAAGCTATACCCAAGTATAACTTTGAAATCTTCCTGGTTGCCAAAATTAAAACAAACCACCTCTATAACAAAGCAGGAATATCTCATTCAATTACCCCTCAAAACTATTAACAAAATTAAATGACTAGTACATTTCCGCAAAATTCCCCATCCCTAAAAATGAGGATTTTTCGTCATTAAAGGGGAAAAAAATCCCAATGATTTTAAACGCTCACTTAGGAGTCACCAAATGTTGGGGGCTGGAGACTCACATCCCCACCTTCTCTGAGGTAAAGAATCCTAGGGTTTAGCAGGCTGGTTGGCTATGCTCCCTTCCATCGTGTGGTTTCTGTAGGAGAAAGGTGGTCCAAGGGGGCTACATTCTTACCGTGTCTTGCTGCTTAATAATCTTGCCCTTGTCCAGTTCGGGGCCCAGGGAGGAAGGGGAAGAAGACGCAGAGGAAGAGCTGCTGCTACTGCTGCTGCTGCTGCTGCTGCTACTGCTGCCGCTGGGGTAATTGTTCTTCCCGTTCTTCTCCTGAGTGTCCACCTTGATAAGCCTGTTAATGTAGGTGCTGCAGCCCGAGATCTTGGCCGCACCTCGGTGGGGCTCCTCCTCGGTGGACCGGGAGTTCTTACGGCCTTTGCCCGCGGCCGCCTGGAGCAGACCTTGCAGGCTGTCCCGGGACAGCCGGCTGTCCTTGGGGGCGCCGACGCCCGCCCTACCGCTCCCCAGCTCCGCCGCCGAGTTCTTGCGGCCCTTGCTCGGGGTGGGCCCCGCACCGCCCGCCTCCGAGTTCTTGCGCAGTTTGCCGCCTCCACCGCCGCCGGGCTTGGCCCGCTCCGACACGGTCTTCAGGTTCAGGGGGAACTCCTTGAACCACTTGGCCGCCATGAGGGGGGCCCGGCCAGCGCGGCTGAGGAGCGTCGTGGCCGCGGAGCAGGCGAGCGAGGAGGCCCAGCCCAGACACGGAGAGGCGCCAGGGGCCGGGGGCCACTGCATTCCCCGGGGCTAGGGCGCTGGAGGCCGCGGCGAGGCCCCGCGACGGCAGGGTGGAGTCCCCACGGCCCGGGGCGTGGGGCCCGGGGCGCCGAGCGGGCGGGCGCGGGCAGCCGCTCCGGACACGAGCGGCGACAGGCACGTCGCACCGGGGCCCCGCCCGGGCTCGTCTTCAGCGCCTGCCGGGCCCGGGGTCTCTGCAGCTCTCTGGGGGCGCCGGGGTCTCTCCCTTGCCTTTTCCTCCTGAGGTGGGAGAGGCCGGGCCCGCAGAAGCCCCCGGACAGCCCTGCCCACACTCCCCGGGATGAGAGGGACGGAGGCGGCGGCAGTGTCTCGGCGGCGCCGCGACGGACGGTGGACGGACGGCGGGCGCCCACCCCTCGGCGCGCCCCTCCCCTCCGGGCCTGGCGCCTCCCAGCCCCGCCACCTCCCGCCCAGATCCGGGGGCGCTTGGGTCAGCGGCTCGGCTAGGGCGGGTCCGCTGGTGCACGTTGGGTAGAAGGTAGCGGCAGCTGCACGTGCTGACCCGCCGCGACCCCGAGCTTACAGCCGCCCCCTCCCCCACTGCGTGAACAGTGGTCTAGGTCGGGCGCTGTCTTCAAATGCGCCCAGAGCGCGACACGTGCACCTCTCCCACCCAGGAAGACGCCCCTCGGGCCCCCAAAGAGCCAGGCGCGCCGGGTTTAATCATCCCAGTCTCCACAAACATTATTTTTGGGGCGCGGGTGGATCAGGGAGAGGGTATGTGGCGGGGCGCGGACCAAGAGCGGGCGCAGAGACAGCGGTCACTGGCTCCCACGCTAGCGCCATCCTCTTCCCTGGAGCTCCGCCCCGAAGCCGCGAGGACCTGGCTCTCCCAGCCCGGGCCCGGCGCGGCCGGCCGGGGATTGGGTGAGGGCGGCTCCGCCCCGCGCCCAGCGGCTCTCGGAGAGGCGGAGCTCGTAGGGGGAAGGCGCGAAGGCTGTCTGCGGGACTGCGAGGTGCCAGCGCCTGGCGGGGTAGAGGTACGGCCGTTTGGTTCCAGGCCCCAGGCGGCGGGGCGAGGGCTTGCGGGACAGGGGTGTTATGAGTCTCTGGTGGAAGTTGTAGCCCCCGTTTCTAATTAGAAGTGGCGGGGCGCGCTGTTATGCTTTGGGCTAGCGCTACGTGTGTCTGCAGAATTTTTTGGTGAGGATGGTCGGTGGGAGTGGGCAGCGGAGACTAAATCTGCAGATGGGGAGATTTTGTGCAGAACTGTGGGCCCCTTTGCTTTAAAAATGCCTTTGCCATCACCCCCACTCCCGAAGCAATTAAAAAGCTTTTTAGGTTTTAAAAAGCCGTGCTGCAGGGGCGTGCGCGATACGTCCTAAACTCCCATATACCAGGCATGAGGCCGAATGATCTTGGCCACCTATCAGCTTCATTTGTATGGATTGTGGTTTGCGAGATGGGATGGAAGAAAAATACTGGCTTACCATCAGCCACCCTTAAAGACGCCTCTTGACGTTGAGATAATTTGCACACCATAAAGTTCTCCTGTTTTTTGAGTGTGCATTTCAGAGGTTTTTAGTACATTGCGTGCATTTACAGTAGTGCCATCCCAATCTAATTTTAGAATATTTCCATTACCTCCGAAAGAAACGTGGTGTTCATTGCAGTCACTCCTGATATCTGTCCCCTCTTCCTTAGGTTGCCTCCTAATCTGTTCTCTTCAAGAGGTTTGTCTACTCTTGACTTTTCTTACACACTATTTGGCCTTTTGTATCTGGCTTCTTTCCCTTTGTTAGCGTCATGTTTTTGAGATTCATCCACGTGGTAGCATTTATTAATACTTTAGTTCTTTTATTTTGCCCAGTAATATTCCATGGTATGGATAGACATTATTTTATTTATCATTCATCCATCAGTTGATGGACATTTGAGTTGTGTCCACTTTTTGGTTGCTGTGAACAGTGCTGCTGGGAACCTTTGTCAGCAAGTCTTTGTGTGCACATGTTTTAATTGCTCTTCGGTAGGAATGGGATAACCGGGATTCTCAGTTTAATTTTTTGAGAAATTCCCAAACTCTTTTCCAAAGTGACTGCACCATTTTACATCCCCACCAGTAACTTGAGGGTTTCCGTTTCTCCACATATTCAGCAATAATTGTCTTTTTATTAGAGCCATACTAATGGGTGTGAAGTGGCATCTCTGGGGTTTTGATTTGCCTTTCCCTGCTGGTTAAAGATGTTAAACGTAATTGTTGGTCATTTGGACAAATGTATCAGACTGCTCACTTTTTAATTGGCTTGTCTTATTATTGAATTATAAGAATGTATGTATTTCTGTTTTTTCTGGGTCTTTTTAAAAACACAAATTAAGATGCTTCTCTAAACCTAGCAGTGTAGTGGGAGCCTATAACTTTGGAATCGTATAGTCTGGATTAAAAAAAACAGTTTTTTCCATTTATGAGCATAGAGCGATCTTGGACAAACACACAGATTACTGTCTGATCCCCCTGGACTTCATCAGTAAAATGGCGTAATGATGCCTAACTCTTAAGGTTTCTGTGAGGATTTAAGGAGGCAGTTATTACCTTTTTAACAGCTGCACCTGGTAGACCCTTAGAGCATCCTCACCAGATTTATGCTGGGCTTTTGCCTGGGAGGTTTGGTGCCTGCCCTATTCCAGAAACCTATAGCATTTTCCAGGGATTATCAGGAAACTGGGACTAACCCAGAGTCCTGGTTCTGCCCACAAACCTCCCCATTTTTATTCATCTATATTTCAGCCTTAATTCTCTTAACCATTTCAGTTCTATTAATATTTAGTTGCATCTAAAGCACTTGTTTCCACTCACAGCTGGGAGCAATTTAGAGAAAAGAGTTGCCATTTTCCTTTATTGTTTTAATTTGTTTTTCCTAAAGTAAAAAAAAAAAATCCCTTTAAAATGACTTTGACAGCCTCCTTATCTATAGGAAAAGAACCAAGCCTGTGGAGTCACAGACCTGAGCTGTCTCAATAGTTTTTATAACTTTAAGTGAATCATCTGATGTCCTTGAGTGTTGGCCATCCCAGCTCTAAAATGGGAGGCTTGTAGGGAAGCGCCAGTAAGAAATCCATAAAAATAAACAATGGTGACCGTTTATTGAGCTCTTGTTCACTGCAGGTGCTTTAAGCACATTCTCTCACTGCACTCTGGTGGTTGATGGCAGAGGTGTTTGATGGCCACTTAACAGATAAAACATGTGTGCCAAGATCTCTGGGCTGGACTGACTTCAAACAAATGCTTCTAACTCCAAAAGTCTAATTCTCTCCCCAGGCTGGCCACTTTGCAGAGGTAAGTGTGGATTTAAAGTTGCTCTTCTACCTGTATTCGTTCTCTGCTGCTATATATTCCCACTTTTGAGGCCATCTGGGCCACCAGGATAATCTCTTTATTTTCGGGTCAGCAGGTTACCAACCTTAATTCCCCTTGCTGTGTAACCATACAAGTGTGACATTGTGATTTATAATAAATAACATGTTTGGTTTTCCTCCCCTTTTGGGGGGCAGATTTCCTAAAACCCTGGGAATTTCCTAAGTGATAATAGCAGTTGTAGCTGGCTTTTGTTATATTAATGAGGCAACTTGGTAAAAGCCCTAGGTAACCTAGGTTTGGGGGCCAGTTGCCTGAGGACTCAACCAAGTGATTCCAGGGTTGAAACTTTCAACCTCTAGGTGGGGGAAAAGGGCTGGAGGTTGAATTGCAGTTGACCTTTGAACAGTGCAGATGTTAGGGGCATCCTCCTTCCCCACTCAAAAATTTGAGTATAATAGCCATACATGCGTTCCAAATCTAAAGATTCAATCATCCTACATCTGAGATTGGCTGAATCTGTGAATGCAGAAACGGAAGATAGAAAAAAAATCTGTGTATAAGTGGACCCCAGCAATTCAAACTCGAGTCTCCCCAGGGTCAGCTGTCATTGCCAGTGACTAATGATTTAATCAGCAGTGACTGCAGTGAAGTTGCCATAAACCCCAAAAGGACAGGGTTAAAGAGCTTTTGGGCTGGTTGTGTTACCAGGCAGGTCCCTTAGCAATGGGAGCTGGCAGGAGCAGGAGGTCTTTTACACTGCTGCTCCAAACAAGTCTGTTGTGGCTTGTTGACCTTTATTGTAGCAAGTGTATTTCCTGCAGTCTGGCTCTCCCCAAACAAGTTTGTTACTGTTATATAGACTTTTAACAAGTGTGATTCCTGCAGTGGGCCTCTTTCCCACAAGTCAGTGTTGCCAATCAGACTTATGGAAGGGACACCCTGAAAGAGGGAAGAAGCCAGGGACAGGGTAGAGCAGAGAAGAGAAGCGGGAGAGCAGAGGCAGAGAGCAGAGCAGGAGAAGCAGGAGAGAAGAGCAGAGAGGCCTCAGAGAGGAGAGAAGGAAACAGAAGAGAGAGACACCAGTCCCAGAGAGAAGGAAGACCCCAGAAGACGACGATGACTGCTCCGGCTTCCTGAAGAAGAAAGAAGACGGTTCCAGACTCGTAAGACAGAAGAGGAAGACTCCGTTCCTGGCCCCCAGGGAGGAAAAGAAGCATCCAGCAGCCGCCCTCCGAGGAGGGAAAAGAAGCAGGAGGACTCTGTCAGAGACTGGGCCTCGGTCCTGACTCTGATGTTGCCTGAAAGGAGCACCAGAGGCCCTGGGCCTGGTGTCTCAGGGAGCTGTTTGTTGGTGAGGGACCAGTAGTGAGCATCACTACTGCCCAGTGCAGTCCAGCACTCCTGGGGACCGGTGGCGACTCTGGTGGGATGACCGGCCCCTTGTGGATGCAGTGAGCTCTCTGTTTCCCCTGTTTGTAATATAAACCCCATGTTTGTTATTGTTGCTGTTTCTGTAGCCTGAAGTCCCTTGCAGGTGTGCACAGGTGAGAACCCACAGACAGTCACCTGTCCTCTTATCAGGCGCTGTCCTTTGTTGTTTGTGGTCTTTTGGCCTTTCAGGGCTTTTTTGGTGGCTCTTACCTCAGAGCCTGGGCAGGTGTGCCCTGTCGGTCCCGCTTTCAGTTGGAGAGGACATGGAAGGCTTTTTCCCATGCCTTGCTTTGTGGATCTCTTCCGTATGGCCATTCCTGAGTTACATTCTTTTATAATAAACCAGTGATGTAGTAAGTGAAATGTCTCTCTGAGTTCTGTGAGCTACTGTAGCCAACTGATGGAGACCAATGAGGGGGTGGCTGGAACTTCCCATCTGTGGCCAGTCTGTCAGAAGCACAGGTGATAACCTGGATTTGTGATTGGCATCTGAAGTAGGTAGAGCAATTCCTGTGGACTCTGGGTAGGGAGTGTCAAAGTTGAGTTGACCTGTAGGATACCCAGCTGTGGTATTGAGGACTTACTTGGTGTGGGTAAACACCATCCCCTACCAACATTGGAAGTGGTGGCCAAAACCCTTAATAGGTTCTGAGGATTAGAAGAGACCACTCTGGGGGTGCTGATTCTGCCTCCCACAGTACCTACTCAGCCCTTATGTGGTGGTGAATGTCCTGGTGTTCTCCTAACTGATTGGTTGAACCTTGCAGGAGATCCTGTTGGACAGAAACGACAGCATGTAAGTTGCTTTCTTTTTCTCATAAACTCACCTGCTTCCACCCCAAAGCATTCTCTTTCTCCTGTTCCTGCCTTACCATGCCCAAAGTTTAGAAATCCCCCCCAACCAATTTCATGCCTGTTGACTCTAACCTTAAATATGCTTTAAGTCTTAGCAATTAAAAAGGTTCAGCCAGGGCTCCCTGGCTTGGAACCTGAATCTGGGAGGAGGCAGGGAACCCCTCTATTGGGAAGAAGGCATGGAGACTTGTGCAGGACCCTGCTGCTTATGCTCAAGCTCCTTTTGTGGAGCTAGGGCTTAGGAGGTACAACACTGAGACCTGTGTTTGATAGGTCCTGGAGCAGCGGTGACCTCCTGCCCTCTACTAAACTATTTGGGAAGAATGGAGTGTTGGAGGAGCAGAAATCTCCACGTGAGTTAGACTGGGGGTTGATTGGTGCTGGGACCTCAGTCTGTAACCTGGATCCAAATTAATCTATAAATTTCCCCTGCTATGCTAAAGTTGAGCATTCCTATGAAATCAAAATGGCATAAAAGCAAAGAAGGAATATCCATAATGTACAGGAAAACATTTTTGAGTACTCCCAAGCCCAAAAAAGAGCCTGCCAAGTTGTACCAAACAACATGTGCAACCTAAAACAACACTAATATAGTAAAAGCAGAATAAGTAAATACACACCCTATTTAAAGTAGTTCCTGGGGAAAGGACCTTAGGGGCAACTCTTAGGGCTTGGGGGTGCACTCTGCCTCTAGAATGGCTGTTGCAAAATTGACACTGAATATTGTTTTCCCTTTTCACCCTTTCTTGTAAAATCAGGAATCCTCTTCAGATTTCTTTTGGTTAGCGAGAACAGGTATTAGTGTAGGTCTTTCATAAAAGTGACGTGGTGTAGAGTGAAATTTTGAAAAATGGGCAAGACCTGTAGTCAGTTTCTGTTTATGCATGAACCTTGGGCTACACCTGGACTCCACTCTTGCTCCCGTTGGCCACCATGTCCTGCCCTCATGCAGACCCTCACTCATCGTTGCATTTGCTGCTCTCGCTCCTAATGCTGTTTTTTCTTTTTAATACTTGTCTTCTTCCATATCACCCTCCTCTATGTCCGAAGTGGTCTTTTAAACTCCACTGTGTTGCTGTCCCCTCTCTGGTTAAAACCCTTTCCCTGCTTCTTACAGCCAGTGAGATGGCATGTGAGGCTACGGGCTGCTTCCACACTCTTGGCCTTTAAGCTGGCCGGCCTTTCTTGCCTCATCGCTCCATCCACCCCCGTGCAGTGTGCGTCCGCCTCACTGACTACGTGCAGTTTCCCCAGCACGCCAAGTCTTTAATTTTTTCCCACTAAACACAAGTTTATTGCTTTGGTAGGACTAAATTTCAGCCTCGCTGTTGAAAATGTAGCACCCAAACTGACATGTGTAACGTGCACACCAGCTTTTTAAGACGTAGCACACAAGAAAGGCAAAACAGCTCATGAAAATTTTTATATTGATTACCTGTGGAAGTCATATTTTGGGCATATTGGTTTAAATAAAAGGTAATTATGTGAGGCTACCTGTTTATTTAATTTTCTTATATCATCAGGCACCTTTGCATAGTTCCTGTTAGGTGTGGCCCTCCCACCAATACTGTACTCTTAAACTACCACCCCACTCCCCCATGTCTCCCCACCCTGCTCCCATCACTCTGACTCCTCCCTCTCTGCACACCCCAGTCAATGGTTGGCCCACAGCCTTGTCCTGGAAACTTGTCCTTTTCCTGGGCGGGGACCTGTGCTCCTGGACCACAGCAGACCAGGCTGCTCTGATCCCCAGCAGCAGCTGGGAGGCAGGTGGCCAGGCAGAGCAGATCAGGAACCCCCAGAAGGGCGGGTGTGTGGAGTGGTTCTCCGGAAGCCTTCATGTTGGAACTTCCTATGGCATAGGAGACTGTCCCATTTTTTCCTGGTGTAGGCTCTGGGTTCCCCACCCCTTAAGTCTCTATGCCTCATGTGTGTGCAATGCTGGCCCCTCTGCCTCCACCCTCTTCCTGCCCATCCCCTCTTGTCCCTCCCTCAGCTTCCCGTTAACCTTGTCACACAGTGTGGACACTCTTCCTAACACCTCAGGGAAGAGCTGGATTCCCGGTGTGCTGACGGCCCCGTGTGCCCACCCCCCCCACCCCACAGGCTGTGATGTATAGGGCAAATACTTGACTCTGGGCCCCTTCTCTAACCTTGATATGCATTTGCTGAATGACCAGGCGTGCCATAACCAGCTAATGTTCCCTGAGGGACGTGTGTAGGCGAGTGTATGTTTAACATCGAAGAAATTGTGTCACTGCTCACCTGTTCTTACTCCTCAATCCGGTTACCTCACATCTGCCTTTTTAATGTGGTTTTTCTCAGGAATCAAGAGGAGAGAGACACAGGTGTATGTTGGCAATCTTCCGCTGGACATCTCTGAGGTATCTTCACTCTCTATGAACACCTGCTTATCTTCTTGTTCTCCCCATATGACTAATTTACCTGCCAGTAACTTAAATTTTGTCACTTATGAAGACATTTTAGGGCTGAGCATGTGCAAGCAGTTACTGTCAGGAGACCAGCCCTTCATGGTCTGTCATAGACTCCGCCAGGCCCCTCACGGGGAGGCTTGCTTGGTGGGTTCCCCTGTAACCTGGATGGTTGTGTATCACTTTGGACAGAGGGGCCAAAGTAAGGGAGCTTCTTTAGGAAGGGACCTCGTTAGCGCTCAGCTGCAGGTCCTTGGTCATCGGGAGCCGTCAGGCCTCAGCCACCGAGATGTCCATTCCATTCTGAGTGAGTCAGGTCTGTCAGTCAGCTGTGGACTTGGAGAGTAGAAAGCGTTTTGACCCTGGACATCTTACTGTCTAACTGGGGAGGCCAGACTAACAGACCTGAAATAATGACAGGACAATGGGTAATTAAAATTTATAATAAGTGTATTTGAAGCAAAGATGAAAGGAAAATGGAAGTGCAGTCTTATCAAATTGAAGCAGCCTGACTTTTTGCTTACCTTTTTGAGCCAAACATTGTGACTAAGGTTCCCCAATCTTTAAAGAGAAGAACCTAATCCTTGCCCTCAGGAGCTGTATCATGGAGGGACAAGAGGACCCTGCGGCATGCCAGACATTTCCCAAAGATGTCCTTTGGTCCCTTGCCGATCAATCAGCTGAACCAAATCTTTACCTAAATTGTACCTATTCCTTATACACTACTTATTGTAGTAGTATTTCCAAGTGTGCTGCAAGAAATAGGCTAAATGCTTTCATAGTGTGGATTTATTAAATCCTTACATTAAGAATTTGTTTGGGTGCTGGATGTTGTCCTCTTCTTGGAGATGAGGCAGCCCAGGCTCCACGGGGTCCAGTCCCTCAGCCGAGTGCATGAACCTGGTCGGTGGGCAGCTGAGCGCTGACTCCATGTCCAGTTGCCCCCAAGTACAAAACTATGGAATCAGTAAGACACGTAAATAACTCACCATAACAAAATCTGGACCTGTTATGTTTTTTTCTGACAGAGAAGAAGAATTGTATAACAGCATGGAAAGTGAAGTAATTTGTTTTGACCCAGTAAATGAAATCATAGTCAAAGGAGTGGGTTGGGAGATTCTTACACATGATAGAAGAGAGCACTGGGGCTGATTCCCCTGCCCTCCTTGGCAGGCTGGTGCAGCCTGTTACTCGGCAGTGAAACGGACAGGAACTCTTGGCACTATTCCCACAGTGGTCCGGGGGTGGCATGGTACTGAGCAGCTCTGCCTCCTCGCTCCCAGAGACCTTATTTCAAAGCCCAGCCCCTGATGCTTGCTCGGCAGTGGTGTGGGTGACCTTTGGGCCTGTTCCCTCCATAGGAAAGCCCCTCCCAGTGTTTAGTTTCAACATACAGGCTTAGAACAGCTTCATAGGAAAGACTTGAGCTAAAGAAGTAAGATTTGAAAACACAAAAAAAATTCCTACAATAGCAATACCTTGTTGAGAACTGGGAAATAACTGAGTCTTTACCCTACTTTTAGACCAACAAATTAGCCTGCAGCAGTTTCACTAGTGTTGGTACAAGATGAAAGTCTTGGATCAGAAATGAAGGATGATTTATAACTTGTAGCAACCATAATAGCCAGCATTTTTTTTTTTTGCTTTCCCTTACATTGACATTTCTTTTCTATTGAGATATTCTTCATTTATCATAAAGTTCACTATATTATAAGCATACAATTGAGTGGCTTTTAGTACACAAGGTTGTACAGCCATCACCACTAATTTCGGAGTACTTACATTAGCCCCTCAAATAAACCCAGTACCCTTTAGCAGCCAGCCCCTCCTTCTCCCCTTTCTCTCCTAGTCCCTAACAACCACTGACTTTTTGTTTGTATTCTGTACTCATGGAAAGGAACTCATGCAACATGTGGCATTTTGGGTTTTCTCTTACACAGCAGCATATTTTCAAGGTCCATGTCTCAGTACTTCATTGCCTTTAAAGACAGAATATGCCTTTAAAGACAGATATATGGGTACCACACAGTTTGCTTAGCCATTGTTCAATGGATATTTGGGTTGTTTCCACTTTTTGGCTATTCTGAATAGTGCTGCTCTGAACCTTGGTGTATAAATGTTTGTATAAACGTATCTGGTTCTCTTGGGTATAAACCTAGGAGTGGAATTCTTGGGTCACATGATAACTCCATAGGTAATTTCTTGGGGAAACTGTCAAACTGTTTTCCAAAACAGCTGTACCATTTACATTCACATCAGCAGAAGGATTCCAGTTTTTCTACTTCCTTACTAAAGCCTCTTGTCTGTCTGTCTGAGTATAGCTTGCTGGTGGATGTGAATTGGTATGTCACTGTGGCTTTGATTTGCGTTTCCTTAATGACTAATGTGCATATTTTCATATGCTTATTGGCCACTTGTATATCTTTGGAGAAATATATTCAGATCCTTTTGGTAATTGGTTTGTCTTTTTATTATTGAGCCGTAAGAAGAGTTCCCTATGTAATCTGGATACAAGTCTCTTGCCAGATAATTTATTTGCAAATATTTTCTTTTATTCAGTTGTGTTTTATACCATTTAAAATAGTATTCTTTGACACACACAAGTTTTACATTTTGATGAAGTCTTTTCTATTTTTCTTTGGTTGCTTGTGCTTTAGGTGTCATATATAAGGAAGTATTACCTAGTCCAAGGTCACAAAGATGAACACTTACACTTTTTTTGGAGATTGATAGTTTGAGTTCTTATGTTTTGATCTCCAGTCTTTTTAAAATTAATTCTTATGTATGGTGTGAGGTAGGGGTGAGTTTATTCTTTTTTATGTATATCCAGTTGTCCCAGCAGCATTTGTTAAATGCTATTTACATGTTAATTTTGCTTTCTCTCCCCAGGGAATTTTCTTAGCACCCTTGTCAAAAATCAGCTGACCATAAATGTAGCAGTTTGTTTATGATCCCATTTCTATTCCGTTGATCTATATATCTGTATGTCTTTATGCTGGTACCACATTTGTTTATTGTAGCTTGGTAGTAAATTTTGAAATCAGTCACTCACTCACTCTTGAACCCACTAGCTTCTTTCTACACTCACCAGTTTTTTTAAACTGATTTTGCTAGGTATACAAGTAACCTATAGGATGCCAAATGACTTAAAAACTTTAAAACTTCTCCATAATTATAAGAGATCAGGGCCTCCCTGGTGGCGCAGTGGGTTAAGTGCAGCACCGTAAAGCTGTCGGCAGCTACTGCAGCACGAGTTCGATCCCCAGCCAGGGAGCTTCCCACATGGTGCAGCAGACCGCTCCTGGCTCGCCCGCTGCTCCTCTCAGCAGTGTATTTCAGTAGATCTGCCTGTTCTGCTCCCCATTCTGTCTCTGGTGAATCCTCTCACCACCCCATACCTCTGGCCTACACCCCAGCTTGTATGCATAAATAAGTAAATCTAAAAAAATTATGAGATCAGATAACCTGAAAATCCTCTCATAATACTTGGAAATAGAGACTCCCATATAAGAAAAACTTTTTTAAATGCACAGTTGAGGTCTAAGAGAGTTTGAATTAGAGCAGCCATGTGTGGACAGGAGATGACACCTCTCACCTGTGTGAGGAGGCAACACCACTGACACCGCTGCCAAAGTAGGGTCCTTGTAGGACTGGGCCCTCACTCCAAGTGTAAACCACAAAAACTTTGCTTACTGTCCCAGGGTGGTGTTGAGGATTATCTGTTTTAGCCTGGGCCTGGGGCTGATCAGGTGATCAGTCTACCCAAGAACCTACAGCAAAGGGTCTGTTTTCATTTTGGGGTTTACATTTCATATTACTACATGGTCTGGGAACTTTCAAGCTAGACATTAACCTTTGATAAAATTAACACCCAAATCTGTGAGAAAAAAAAAAAACCCACTTAGGTTGAAAGTTGAGAGGAATCTTCTACATGTTAGAACTGAGAATTAGGGTGGTTGAATATAAGCTAAATATACAAAAGTCAGTTTAATAGTCCTTTTATTCCCAATGTGGAACCAAAAATACAAGGAGGTAGAAATAAATCTAATAAAAATTACAGAAGGCATATATACAGAAAATTATGAGACGTCATTGAATGACATTAAGGGGCCTCCCTGGTGGCGCAACAGGTTAAGCGCAGTGCTGTGGAGCTGTCAGCAGCTGCAGGGCAAGTTTGATACCCAGCCGGGGAGATTCCCAGATGGCGCAGCAGACCTCTCCTGCCTTGCCCGCAGCTCCCTTAGCAGTATATTGTGGTCGATCTGTCTGTTCTGCCCCTCACTCTGTTTCTGGTGAATCCTCTCACTGCCCCACACCTCTGGCCTGCACCCCAGCTCTTGTATGCATAAATAAATAAATCTTTAAAAAAAAAAGAAAGACATTAAGGGTGACTTAAATAGAGGAATACCATGTTATGGATTAGAGACTTAGGTTTAGAATCCTTAAATTGATCTATAGATTTAGTACCATTTTGATCAAAATACCCAAAGGTTTTCCGAAGAACTTGATAGCTGATTCAGAAACTTACATGAAACAAAGTCCCAGAAGAACAGAGTGGACAGAGAGGAGAGCAAATTCTCCACTGTGGCTCTGATAACCTTGGTGTGTGGTTGCAGTGCTACATAGTAGCAGATTTCTGGAACAGAATGGAAAGCCCAGAACTAGACCACACTTATGTGAACACTTGTGTGTATGTCTAGATCAGGTGGCATTGCAGATCACTGGGAATGAAAGGACTATTCAATAAACTGTTCCTGAGACATTTGCTTATCCATGCAAGAAAAATGAAACTGGACTTTTACATCAAATGTATTCTAGATCAGTCAAGGACTTAAAAATCGACAGCAAGCAATACTTAATGATACGATTTTGATAGCTTTCCTTTAGAGGTCAGGAACATGATAGGAATACTGGCTGTTGCTATTTCTGTTAACCTTGAACTGGTGATTTTGGTTAGTGCTTTAAGGTCAGGAAAAAGAAAGACATAGAATTGGAAAGATGTAAATAAAAGCATCATCATGCAGATGATGGTGATTGTAGAAAATCATAACTTCAGTTATCTGTGTTAATAACTTGTACCTTTGCCCTGAACTCTAAATCTGTATATTCTGTTGCCTTCTTGTTATCTCTGCTTGGACAAATAGTAGACATCTCAAACTTAATGTGTCCAAAACTGAGGTCCTGATAGGCTCTTCCCTGTTCCTCCCCATCTCATAAGTGGCACCATCATTTTTCTCAGGCCCCAAACCTGAGAAATATTCTCCTTTCACACCTTACGTTTTCTCCACACTTCTTAGTCCATCTGTCATCAGATAATTTTGGCTGAACCTTAAATATATACCTAGAAACAAACAAAACAATCTTTTATATCAGAATAGAGAAAGAGAATGAAGTATCTTTAAATTGGCAAAACTAAATAATGGAAGGATTTAAAGGAATTAAAATAGGGGAGAAGGAAGGAAAAAAGGAAGGAGACAGGAGGTAGAGGGAAGTGCAACTTCTATATTATCTTGTATTGTTTTGAATTTATCAATATATATTTTCATAAATAAAGAAATCAAAGTCATGCATTAAAAAAAGCACTGCCTAAAAATTGAAAATGATTTGGTGATAGAACCTGTTTGGTGCCAGAGAGATTTATTCAAATTGACAATACAGAATTTTGACTATACACCCTTGGTAGGGTGTAATGCAGAGGTAAAAAACTGCAAAGAAATCTGGAACTTACCTCACTAATTTTGTTGTAGGTAATAATCATGGTATTATTTGGACCCGTTACATACATCATGTAGGATAAAACAAGTAATTAGATTCATATTAGGAATTTTCCACATAGGAGAAAAGATTTAAAAATAAAATCGAAGAAGTTAAATTAGAAACTACATATAGCTCTTATATATGAATTGGTTTCCATGTAATGTGGTTATTTTGCTCTATAAAGATACATACTGAAAACTCTTAGAGCCCTGGTGACCCAGTAGCAATAAACACTCCTAGCTCCAGGTTGTGTACTCTAAACACCATTCCCACTGAGCAGGCCTCCTCAGAAAAATGACTGGAGGTTTGGAGCTGTTATGCCAGAAAGCTACAAAGTCAGAAAAGGCTCTTGTGATTTGATTGAAATGTCAGGGAAGTTGTGTTTAGAGGCCAAGCTGTGCTGGAATATTTGCAGATAAAATGGTGAGGTGTTTGAGGTTTGTTTCATAATGGTCTGCTGGCAGGGAAAGGGTATAGATAAAATTGAGGTGTTCGTGAGTTGAGAATTGCTGAGCTCTGTAGGGATTTGTTATACTTCTATATACAGTGTGTTTGAAAGTTTCCAAATGAAAATAAAAGGACACAAGAACAGGCAAAGAACAGATCCTATAGGCCAGAGTCTGAACATCAGAAATACTAATGACTGCATTTGATTGAAACACACCTTAAAAGCAATAGTTTGTAACAGTTCCCAGGGAAAGAAGAAAGAAAGAAAAAAACTCATTAGATGCAATTGGAGGTACAAAGATAATCGTTAATGAATAAAACATGATAATTAAAGGGAAAGAATGTATCCTGCTTTTCCAACATAAATGCTATTGCAATGCAAAGAAATGACCCTACTGGATGAAAATTCTTTAGTGAGAACTCTAGCTTATAAATGCAGAAGAAATGATAGAAAATTTTATTTTGCAAACCATAGTAAAGTACCTGTTTCAGACAGTGGTGCCATAATTAATAGCGGTTATAGATAGGTCCCTTAAATGGTGATTTTGATAATGATTTTTAAAATTATGTTTATTGAAGTGATGTTGCCTTACCTCACTATACCGGGTTTAGGGGCTTTTTTTTTTTTTTTTTTTTTTTTTTTGGTAATGATTGACTGAAAGGGATTAAGTGAAAGAAGTTGCAAGGCTGAAGGTAGAACTGAGCCCATAGTCTTCACAGAAGGCCGCAGTGCTCCTGTGTGGGTGGTAGGATTACAGATGATAGTTTTCTTTTGCTTATCTGTGATTTTTAACTTTTATCTAATAAACATTTAATGATTTTATAATTAAAAAAATCAAGGAAATTATTTTCATTATTTAAAGTGAGTTGTGAAAGATTCCCAAAAGGGCATGCAGCTTTTTTAGCCTAATGTACCAATGCTCTGTCAAAGCTATAATCCATCAAAAAAATTAATAAATTAAGCAGTGCAGCACTGTTACAGTTAGGGTATGCCTTCTGATTTCAGGAGTTCACAGTAACAGCCTCAGCGGTTGGGATGACCTCACTGCTATCACTGAACTTAGTCCCATGTGAAAGATGTCAGCAGGGTGTTTTTTGTATTTGTGTGTTGGTGGTGGTACTCTCACCCTCAAGCACATTTTTTGAGAACTAGTACTTCCTGAATCCACTTGCTACCATGCACAGGACTGCTCCACCTTGGCTGCTTACTATTGGTTGGGGAGCTTTTAAGAAATATTGATGATTTGTTCCCACCCCCAGAGGTCCGATTTTGACCACCTGGGGTGGACCAGGCATCCGTACTTGAAAAGGAAAAAAAGAAGAAACTTTATAGTTCAACCTCATTTGCCGTGAGACTTTCAAACCATTGCTCTAAAACAGGTTGGCAAGCGTTGCAAGGGGTCAGATATTAAATACTTTGTGCTTTGCAGCCACATGCCTCTGTCACACACCACTCCACCTTTGTAGCATGAAAGCAGCCATAGACAGTAAGGAAAAGGAATGTGTGTGACTATGTGTCAATAAAACTTTATTTACAAAAAAGGTAGACTGGGCTTGGCTCAAGGCTGTGGTTTCCTGATATTTGCTATAGAAGATACAAAATTATTAAATAACTTTCTGTTTTATTTTAATAGTGATAAAATCTGAAGAGAAGACAGCTATGGTTTTGCCTGAGATAATGAAAAGAATATAGGATTAGAAGCCGTGGGTACAAATCCTGACTCCAGATGGGCTGTGTCATCTTAAGGAACTCACTTAACCTCTCTGGTCCTTGTTTTATGCCTCTGATAATGAGGACAATAATAATGTGCACTTGAAAGGGTGGTTTTAAGATCAATTGGAATAAGGTATATGAAAGTACTTTATAAACTGAAAATGCTAAGCACATATTGCTTGTTCTCACAAATTGCTTGTTGCTCAGCATCTTGTCGATTCATGTGTAATAAACATTAAATATTTAAAAGTAAAGCAAATTAGAAAATTTGAATTTAAATGTAATATACACATGAAGACTGAGAAAAATGAGTTATCCATAATGTATTTCTATTTCCTAAGCCAACGAAGTGACTTTAGATTGGTAAAAGCCACTTTTAAAAGGAGGTGGTATAAATATACATTTTTCCAAAATAGAATTTCCTAGGGAAAAAATGATTTTCATCACAGTTGTGGAATTTACAAGTGTTATGTGCTGTGGGAGCTCAGGAAGGAGGAAGTGCCCAGACACAGGTAGGAGCTGAGCTCGGAGGCCTGGAGAAAAGCAGTTGCCGTAGGCAGTGGGAGCGCATCTGTGACCTTCCAGAAAGCTCTTTCAGTAGGGCAGGAACAGAAGCCAAACTGCAGGCAGTCAGGAGGGAGTGGGCGGAGAGGAAATGGAGGCATTAGGTGGAGACGGCTATTTCTACAAGTTTGGCAGAAAAGAGGAAAAATAGGGTGTAGCTCAAAAGGGCATCGGGGTCATGTCAACGCTCTCTCAAGGCCAGAAGGTTCCCTGTGTATATGGAGAGAGGGCCCAAGCCAGCAGAGTGGGCTGGGGCCTGGGGTGCACTGGAGAGGGAAAAGGAGTTGAGGGTAGATGTGGAGAAATGCCCAGGGAGGGGGAAGGTGGCCTTCTCCCTGGCATGGAAGCTAGGCTGCCCTGAGGAAAGTGTGGAAGGGAGAGGTGGAAAGTAGGTGTGGATCTGGGGTCTTGATCAGAGCCCCACCAGAGAAGAATTCAGCCCCTTACCTCCTCTTACTCTGACTCACTCTGCCCTGCCCTCGCAGGTCACCGATGTGTATCCCCACTAAACTGGAAGCTTTGACTGCAAGGCTTGGCCTGAGTTCAGTCCGTAGCTACTGGTCCCTTCAGCGTAAGGCTTCCGTGTAGCACATTGGCTGAATGCTTGATGGAAGAACTGAAATCAGGTTGCCATGAATACAAAATGGAGTCAGCCCAGGTGGTCAGCTCTTCATAATGGGTTTGGTTAAAGCAAGCCTCCCTGCACAGGCAGAACTGACAGGGAGATAGCCTAGATTCCTAAAGTTACAAGTCACTTCCTCTTGGCAGCCTGCCCTACCACCACCTGCCCTCTAAATCTGGGTTAAACCAAGTGCTCCTGTAGCTGGCTGTCCTCCCTCACCAGGGGATCGATCACCTGTGATGAAGCAGTGTGTTTCCTCCACAGTCTAGCCTGCAGTCCTGCTCCAGTGTTGCCCTTCAGCTGGAGGCAGGGCTTATGTCTTTCTGGTCTCTGTGTTTGCATCACTTAGAACAAAACTTGGCACACACAGCAGCACATTGTAGATCCTCAGTAAACGTGGTCAGTTGACTAGTGTAGCTGGTTGGGGATCTAGAACCTTGAGAACTGGTTGTAAGTTCTGTCTCTGGGTCTCTTTCTCATTTGTACCCTGCCATTCATTGCAGGAGGAAATTAGGTGCCTTCTAAAGGACTTCAACCCTCTCCATGTCTACAAAATCCAGAATGGCTGCAAATGGTAATGACAGTTCTTCCTTTGTTTTCTTTGGGAAGCAACTCCTTTCCTCTTGTCCATTTTGCTGATGCACTGGTACTGCAGACTAGCTAACAACTCCCAAATCCACACCCACTATGACTTGGCAAAGTGACATTTGGGAAACCCCCTTTCCATATTTAACCCTCTGACCCAGCAGCTCTTATTGTCAATACAACCTTGGTTTAGAGTCTAGACAACTGGGTTTGTTTTGGGTTGTGTCCTTGTTTGGTTTTCTGGCTTGAGGTAAGTTACTGTACTCCCTCAGCCTTGGTTGCCCCTGAAAACTGAATCTACTCATACTATCCCTTTTTTGTTTTCAAAGCAATAAAAGTGCTTTGACCTTTGGCAGATGGGTGGCATGTAGGAAGCCCAAGTGTAATCTCGGGGTGTATGGTGACAGTCCCCCTGTGTCTTCTGATCCCCAGATGCCCAGACTGTGACCATTCCCCAGCCCAAGTCCAGTCTCCAGCGTGGATTATTTGTGTGTGGGGGACAGGCCCTCCTCTGTTGCTGCAGAAGTGGGGAGCAGACTATAGTCACGTTATCACTTAATGCCAGGGTTGGTGGTATTGAAAATGTGGTAGAGTGCTCACTTCCACCTTGATGGGCTAGCCTGCAGCCCACCTAGTCTAGGCTAGACCTTTTGGGACCACGCTTATGCATGTGGTCCATCATTGACCCAAATGTCCGTGTGGGAACCCAACTGTGTTTCTCAAGCTTGGTACCGCCAGTTCTCTTCTAATGGGTGCCTGGAACTGCTCCCTCTCTCTCCTTCTGTTGCAGCTTTGCTTTTGTGGATCTGGGCTCCATGCAGAATGTGGCACTGGCGATCCAGAAGCTGAATGGGAAGCACTTCCACAGTCGAAAACTGTACGTGAATACAAACAAAAGTTCTTCCAAGAGGACCCAGGAGATGGCTGAGAGACCCCAAGAGCTGCCGGTATGTCTTCTGGCTTTACTGTGATCAAAGGTGCTTTGTTTTTACTCTTCAGAGTTTGGCTGACTTTGGTTATCCTCCTTTGGTCTAGTCTTGCAGAGAATGCAGGAGTTTGGATAGAATTAGGGAACTGTTAGGACCTTTATTTTATTTTTTATGTTATTTTTAAAAGATTTATTTATTTATTTATTTATTTATCTACACATATAAGAACAGGGGTGTAGGCCAGAGGTGCAGGGGGTTGAGAGGATTCATCAGAGACAGAGTGGGGAGCAGAACAGATGGGTCTACTGAAATACACTGATGAGGGGAGCAGCAGGTGAGAAAGGAAAGGTCTGCTGTGCCATGTGGGTCAGCTCCGTGGCAGGGATTGAACTCAGGCCACAGTGGCTAGTGTAGCTTGATAGTGCTGAGACTTAACCCCTGTACCACCAGTGAGGCCCAGTTAGGACCTTTAATTATTAGGAGCGAGGTCAGATGCAGAAAACTTGGAAATCTTCAATAAAAAAAGACTGTTGGCAAGGACATAAAGGGTCATTAGCTTAACGGGAAGCACTTCCACAATCGAAAACTGGATGTGAATGCAAACAAAAGTTCTTCCAAGAGGACCCACGAAGTTCAGGGATATTGGAAGTGAGGCTCTTACTGACTTAATGTAGCAAATGTTAATTGAGTATAGTTTACATATCCTTGTTCTGGCTACTAGAGTGAGGTGTAAGTGAATAAAATTTTGCAGGAAGAAAAACATTGCCAAAATAGGAGGTATGAGAAGGGGAAGTTGGGTGGTGGTGGTGGGGCGTGGTAGGGTGCTGCCTTTGTGGCCAGAGAAGGGAAGGCCCATAAGGTGGGCCCAGTAGGTAGAGGTAAACCATGAGCAAAGGACTCCACTTCAAGGGCCTGACTTGTTAGGGACTGACTTGGCTACATGCACAAGGAAATTTTGAACAAAGGTGATTGAAACAAATTAGCTATTTGTTTTTCTTTCTGGAGAATTCCAGAGGTAGGGAGTGAAGTTGAAGGTTGATGTGGGAACTGGGTGATGTTATCAGAGTTCCACACAGGAAGAAGGGGAACAGCAGAGTAAAGGGTTTGTGTCCTCACAGTAGTCGCCTTCTTAGAATCCCTGACCAGTTCTGCTTATCTTTTTTGGCCAGAACTGCAACTCTCGGTCTTACACGCAAAGAAGGCTGGGTATTGTAGTTTTTTAGACAGACGTCATTAGGGTTCTCAGCAAGCAAGGAGAGAATGTATGCTGGCAGGAAGCTGGTGGGGTCAGCCACCAAGGAGGACTGGTGGGAATGAGGATTTCCAGATGGATCAGAAGGGCTACAGTAAGACTGTCAGAATGACTCTGCTAGTTGCAGAGACTATTTTTCTTCCTTTCCCTTGATTCCATCTCTCTTTGGAAGGGCAACCGTCAGATCTCACTCTAGTGACCTTGTTGGTTTCAGTCATCCACCGTCTCTGTGTCACATGCCCTTGTTAACAATCTTTTTCTCCTGTCTCGATGATTTGGTGAATTCTTGAGAATTCAGCACTTGAATTCCGTGTCTGTGTTCTTGATCTGTCTGACACCAGCCTTCTTTCCTAGACCATTGTGTCTTTGATGGTCTTTTCTTCCACTTGGCCACAATTTCTTATTCTCCTAGCCATGTCCTGGCTTTGTCATCTCATCAAGGGATGTCTCCAAAATACCCACTTAAACATTCCACTTGGCCCCTCTGCCTTCCTGGCTGCTCTCTTGCTTTAGGAGAGTGGTCCTCAAACGTTAACAAGCACCAGAATCAAGGGAAGGCTTTGTTAAGCAGCCTGCCCAACCCGCTGCTAGGTTGTGTGCATCGAGGACTGGTGCTGAGAATGTGCCCAGCTGCCTGGTGGTGTAATGGCTATGCTGGTTAGATACATTGGGACCCTAATTCTATGGCCACTGGTGATTCTTCACTATTCAGCACTCTGTTTACTATCTCACTTTCCTGCTTAACTTGATCCCATAGTTGTAACTACTGTACTTCAAATGTCTCTTAACTCCCTCGGTCACAACCTGTCCTAGTTGAGCCCAGCCCTCTGCCTGTTCTGCAGCCACCTCTGGGGGATGAACACTTTCATACCTCCTGGCTAACTGGTCTCAGGCCTTCCCACTCTGCTAAATTCACTTGTCTTGGAATTCTCTAACCTTTGCTGCTGCTATTAAGCCCAAATAGTGGAGCTTTCATTGTAAATAGTGAGCTTTTCACCTTCCATTTGGTTCTTTGTTATTCCCCATTTCTCTGCTGAAATCTTTCATCTTTTCACTCATTTTGTCTACCTTTTCTTCTAGATTCTTTAACATATTTATAATAGTTATAAAATCATTTTCTGCTCATTCTAACATCTGGGTCATTGGTGGCTTCAGTTCTGTTGACATTTATCTCCTTTATTATAAGAATTTCAGGATTCATTATAAATATGGTGATTTTCTAGTGTAGATTGGGTGTTACAGATCTTTTATATATATAGTTAAAGATTTATTTTATTTATTTATGCATATAAGAACTGGGGTGTAGGCCAGAGGTGCGTGGTGTGAGAGGATTCACCAGAGACAGAATGGGGAGCAGAACAGGCGGATCTACTGAAATACACTGTGGAGGGGAGCAGGGGGCGAGACAGGAGAGGTCTGCTGCACCATGTGGGTCAGCTCCCTGGCTGGGGATTGAACTCGTGCTGCAGTGGCTGGTGCTAGCTTGATTGTGCTGAGACTTTAACCCCTGTGCTACCAGTGAGGCCCTGTGGATGTTATAGAGAGTTTATATTGCATGTATGTTCTCTAAATAGTTTTTTTTTTTTTTCTTAGCCATCTTTTGATTTTATAAAAGTTGGTTTTCTTAGTTAGAATTGGTGGGTCTGGGTCGGTCTGGGATAAAATCCTTTTCCCTGGGGCTTGGCCTCCTGCAGTCTCAGGTGAGAGGCCTAGTGTTTCCCACCGTCTGTTCGCCCTGGCTGCGTTAGAGCTGCAGTGTCTCCCGGCACTGTGAGGCCTCATTGTTCCTGCCTCAGCCCCTCCCCCATGCCCCTGTAGCAGCCCATCCCTTGTATCCCTCTTAGAAAGTGTCCTGCACCCAAGTAGCTTAGGATTCAGCCAAGGACTCGAAGTGAGCCCCTAGATTTCTGGGACTTTCTGTCCTTTTATTCTGGTACCCTGTCCATGTATTCCTGGCACCCACATTCTTATCTGTACTTCCTCTGCCCAATGAGACATCACTGTCTGCTAGAGTTGTTTCCCTTTGCTGTGGTTTGGGGAAATGCCCCAGACCACAGGCCAGGCTGAGTGTGGCACCCATATCCTGAGCTTCCTTTGTTTAGGCCCATGTCCTCTGCTATCCACTAGCATGAGCTTGTGCCAGAAACAGTTCATATATTTTCCAGTTTTAGAGCTATTTCGGGTGAGAGAGTAAGTTCTGCCTTGCCAGAGCCAGATACTAGTGAAGGGTATTATGGGGCTCACCCTGCTTCCTTTGGGGATGAATATGGTTTCCCAGGAATATTCCCAGTACTTTTCCATTAGAAATAAGTAACCAGAAGATGAACACCAACAGCCACATATATAGAAATTTAAAAGCACATTCCTAAATAAATAGCACATGGGTCAAAGAATAAATTTTATTTTTTTATTTTTTTATTTTTTATTTTTAAAGATTTATTTATTTATACATAAAGCTGGGGTACAGGCCAGAGGCGTGGGGCGGCGAGAGGGTTCACCAGAGACAGAGCGGGGAGCAGAACAGGCAGATCAGAAATACACTGCTGAGGGGAGCAGCGGGCGAGGCAGGAGAGGTCTGCCGCGCCATGTGGGATTCTCCCCGGCCGGGCGTCGAACTCACATTGCAAACTGCCGACAGCTCCACAGCGCAGTGCTCAACCGCTGCGCCACCAGGGAGGCCCCAAAGAATAATTTTTAACGGAAATTTTAAAAAAACTTAGAACTGAACAATAAGGAAAATACTTCTCATCAAAAATTTGTAGGTTTCAGTGAAGGCAGTACTTACAGGGAAGTGTATATATAGTATTGAATGCTTAAATGAGCAAAGAAGACAGGTTGAAAATTAATAAGCTAAAAGTTGATTTTAAAAGTAGATAAAATATAAAATAAGCCCAAATGGAAAGCAGACATTAAAATTTTAAAATTAAGCTAAGTTTAAAGTTTTGTAAATAAAGCTACAATTACATGTCAATTATATCTCATTGAAGCAGGGGGAGGAGGCAGGTACACACAGGAAGAAGCATAAAAACAAAGATGCCATAGAGAAGGGATCAGTAAAGCCAAAATTTTTTTCTTTAAAGACATCAATAAGATAGAACATCCTCTGGAATGATTAATCAAGGAGAAAAGATCATAAATCAATTTTAGCAAGGAAAAAGAGATCATAACTGTAGATCTAGCAGAGACCAGACTATAAGAAGATAATATAGTAATAAATTTGAAAATTTAGAAGAAATGGACACATTTCTTGAAGTATGTCATTGTCTTGAACTAATAGAAGAATTTGATAATCCTATAACCTTCAAAATAATTGAATCATAGTTTATAATCTTATAAAGAGAACACCAGGCTCAGCTTGTTTTATAGACAAATTTTACCAAATCTTCCAGGAACAGAAAATTCTAATTTTACATAAATTCTTCCAAAGGATAAAATAAGAGGCATAATCCCTAGTTCATTCTATGAAGCCAGTAAAATCTTGATATCAAACCAGAGATAATAGCCTGAGACAGAAATTGCAGGCTATATTCACTCATGACTATACTTGAAACCTTTTTAAACCAAATATTGGCAAAGTGAAGTCAATATTGACTAATGAAGATAGTATAGCATGAATAGCTGTTTTATCCCCCAACTATGCTAAAAGAAGTTTAATATTAGAAAAAAAACTGTAAATGTCTTTTATTACATTAACAGGCTAAGAGATACAAACCATATGATTTTAAATAGAAACAGCAAAACCATTTGATAAAATTCAGCACAAATTCATGACCTTGAAATTAAATACTTTTAGCAGCTATAAACAGAAAATTCTTCTCAACCGGATACAGACTATCTACCAAAGCTCTACAGAAAGCCATATTTTAATGGAGAGACATAAGCATTTTCTTTAAAAACAAGAACAAGGGCCTCCCTGGTGGTGCAACGGGCTAAGTGCAGCTCTGTGAAGCTGTTGGCAGCTGTGGTGTGAGTTCGATGCCCAGCCAGGGCGATTCCCACATGGCACGGCAGACCTCTCCTGCCTCGCCCACTGCTCCCCTCAGCAGTGTATTTCAGTCAATTTGCCTGTTCTGCACCCCACTCTGTCTCTGGTGAGCCCTCTCACTGCCCCACACCTCTGGCCTGCACCCTGGTTTGTATGCATAAATAAATAAATCATTAAAAAAACAGGAACAAGGGGCCTCCCTGGTGTCGCAGCAGTTAGGCACTGCGCTGTGGAGCTGTCAGCAGCGGAGACGCGAGTTCCACGCCAGGCCGGGGAGATTCCCATATGGCACGGCAGACCTCTCCTGCCTCGCCCGCTGCTCCCCTCAGCAGTGTATTTCCATTGATCTGCCTGTTCTGCTCCCCACTCTGTCTCTAGTGAACCCTCTCACCGCCCCACACCTCTGGCCTATACCCCAACTTGTATGCATAAATAAATAATTCTTAAGACAAAAAAAAAAAAAACAGGAACAAGACAAGCATGCCTACCATCACCACTTCTGTTCAGCATATATTGGTGGGTCTGTTTTTGTCCTGTAAGACAAGAAAAATAAGTTAAAGACATAAATTTTGGAATGGGAGAAAGGAAACTGTCATTATTTACTAATGTTTCTTTACATAGAAAGAAGTAAAGTATATTAGAAGTATATAGAAGTAAAGTATACTAGACAAAATATTTCAATGTAAAATATTAGAAGTAACAATTGGATAAGGTAGCTAGATACACAAGAGCAGGTATGCTAAATCAATTGCATTTAATATTTGTTGTGAATAAGCAACAAAAAGTAATTTAAAAATATGCCATTTACAAGAGTAATTAAAAAAAATTAAGGTACCTAGGAATCATTCCAACAAAAGTTAAGCATAGCCTCTTTGGGGGAAATAATTAAACTTTATTGAGTTATTTATTGAACTTTATAGAAGATATAAGTAGGAAAAGTACGACATTAATGAATAGGAAGCCACAAAAAGAATTATTTATGAGCTGTCTATTCATTTATTCTATTCTGTCTATTGTATATAATTCCAATCAAAATTTCCACAGGTTTTCCCTCAATTGCTTGACAGGCTGATTCTCAATTTATGTGGAAGACCAAAAGTTCAATAATATATAAGACATTCTTCCTGAAAAGGATGTTGGGTTTTGCCCTACCAGAAGAAGCTGTGATACTGGGCTAAGGATAGACAGTTTGACCAATACAACATTAATCAGAAAGCCCAGAAAAAGGCTCAGGCCAGTGTAGATGCTACTTATTTCTGTGGTAGAGCTGAGATTGCTGGTGACAGCCTGGACACTAAAATTGTTGAAGTAGGACAATTGCAATGTAAAATTACATTGCAGTCCTTTTTTAAAAGATTTTTAAAAATTTATGCATACAAGAACTGGGGTGTAGGCCAGAGGTACAGGAGGTGAGAGGACTCACCAGAGACAGCGTGTGAACCAGAACAGATGGATCCACTGAAATAAACTGCTGAGGGGAGCAGTGGGTGAGACAGAAGAGGTCTACTGTGCCATGTGGGTCAGTTCCCTGGCCAAGGTTTGAACTCAAGCCTCAGTGGCTGGTGATAGCTTGCCATATCAGATAGCACTGACACTTTTAACCCCACCACCACCAGGGAGGCCCTATATTGCAATCTTAATACACAAAAATCCTAGTTGTGTTAGAGACTTAAATGTGAGAGACAAACTAAGAAAAAAAATGAAATAATATTTTTATGACTTCAGAGTAGTGTAAAATTTGTTGACAAAGTCATCAAGAGTTCACTGAGAATAGCCGAGAGTAGCTGGATGACTGAAAATAAGAATTTATCTTCTTTTAAAGATTATATGAAGGAAGATAAATTCAACCAAAGATTGGGAGAGAATATTTGCAGTAAGATAACCAACAAAGGGTCAGGAAAGGGGTCAGCAGACTCTGGCCAGCATTTCAGGTCTGGCCCATTGCCCATGTTCATCTTGCTGGCACGTTTAGAACGTGTTGTTTAGAGACAAAACTTTTCATTTTGAGATAATCATAGATTCACAGGCAGCTGTAAAAAAACAATAGGGAGAGGTCTCCTATACTTTTACGCACTTTTCTCCAGTGCTAACATCTTGCAGAACAGTATCACAGCCTGGACCGTGACCCGGATGCAGTACAGATAAAGAGCATTTCCATCCCCAGCAGGATCCCTCAGTTGCTCTGGTATAGCTACACCTACTTCCCTCCCATTGCCACCCCTCCCTCAAACCCTAGCAACCATTAATCTGTTCTCCATTTCTATAATCTAATCTCATAATTTCAAGAATGTTACATAGATGGAATGATATGGTATGTTGCCTCATGGAATTGACTTTTTTCACTCAGAATAGTTTTTTGGCGATTCAGCTAGGATGTTACTATATCAACATCTTAGTCCTTTTTAATGCTAAGTAGTATTCCTTTGTATGGATGTACCACAGTTTGCTTAACCATTCACCCATGGAAGGGAATCTATATTATTTCCGGTTTGGGACTATTACAAATAAAGTTGCTATAGATATTCATGTTGAGTTTGTGTGTTTCTCTGTGATAAAAGCCCCAAAGTGCAATTGGTAAGTGGTGTAGTCAGCTGAATGTTTACTTTTTAAAGAAACTACCAAACTGTTTCAGAGTGATTCTACTGTTTTTTATTCCCACTAGGAATGTGTGAGTGATGTAATTTCTCTGTATCCTCTCCAGTATTGGCTGTTGTAACTATTTTTTAAAAGATTTATTTTATTTATTTATGCATACAAGAACTGGGGTGTAGGCCAAGGTGTGGGGCATGAGAGGATTCACCACAGACAGAGTGGGGAGCAGAACAGGCAGATCTATGGAAATATACTGCTGAGGGGAGCAGCGGGTGAAAGAGGAGAGGTCTGCTGTGCCATGTGGGTCAGCTTCCTGGCCAGGGATTGAACTCATGCTGTAGGGGCTGGCGATAGTTTGATAGCACTGAGACTTAACCCCTGCGCCACCAGGGAAGCCCACTATTTATTTTATTATTTTTTTTAATTTGTTGAAGTCACATTGCATTATAACAAGTTTCAGATATGCATCATTAAAAATCAATATACACTACCTAAAGTTAACCAGTTACTGTTTTTTTAGCCCTTCTGATAGATATATGATGATATCTACAGTTTTTAATTTGCATTGATTTGCACTAGTATCATTAATGCTCGGGTTGTTGAACATCTTTTCATGTGCTCATATGCCATCTGTGTAGCCTCTTTGATGAAATCTCTTCATTTCTTTTGTCCATTTTCTGATTGGATTGTTTTGTTTTTTTTTTGTCATTGAGTTGTGAGAGTCCTTTATATATTCGAGATACTAGTCCTGTGCTGACTTTGTGGTTTGCAAATATTTTCTTCTACAATGCAGCTCATTTTTTCATCCTCTTTCATAGCATTTTTTCCCACCACACCAAAAGCTTTAAATTTCATTTAAGTGCAGTTTGTCAATTTTCCCTTTTATGAATGGTGTTTTTGTTGTTATCAAGTCTAAGAACATGTTGGCCAATTCTAGAACCCAAAGATTTTTTTCCTATGTTTTTTTCCCTAAAAGTTAGGCAGTTTTACAATTTACATGCAAGTCCATGATCTGTTTTGAGCTAATTTTTGTATAACCTGTGAAACTCAGATTCATTTTCTTTTTGCCTATAGACATCCATCTGTTCCAGCACCGATCTGTTGAAAATGCTGTAATTTCCTTCTTTAAATTACTTTTGCAGCTTTATCAAAAATTAGGCAGACATAATTGTGTGGGTTTATCTTGAGTTCTTAGTTTTATCCCATTGATCTGTTTGTCTGTGCATCTGCCCATCCCACACTGGGTCAGTACTGTAGCTACATAAGCAGTATTGAAATTGGACAGGTTGATTTCTCCCACTATTTTTTTCAGTCTTTCACAATAAAGTATAATGTATCCATGGTTTGGTTTTGTTGTTTGATAAAACTTATTGATAAAAATATGCCTTTTTTTAGCAAGAATGGGTGTTGCATTATTTTCTTAGGGCTGATATAACAAAATAACACAATCACAAGTGACTTAGAACAACAGACATTTATTTGTGTCACAGTTTTATCTAAAGCCAAGGTGTCAGTAATGCAAGCTCCCTGTGAAACCTGTGGGGGAGTCATTCCTCACCTCTTCCTGGCTTCTTTTGGTTTGCCAGCATTCTTTGGCTTAGAGATCCATCACTCCAATCTTCTGTTTTCACATGGCCGTCTTGTATGTCTTTTCATTGTCTTCCCTCTGTGATTCTATGTGTCTGCATTTCATCTTTTCATAAGGACAGAATCAAAGGACTAGAATCCACCCTAGTGACCGCATTTAAACTTAAATATTTATAATGATCCTATTTCCCATTAAAGTCACATTCTGAGGTATTAAATATTAGGATGTCACTATATCCTTTTGGTTTTTGTTGTTTTAAAATTTTATTTATTTATGCACACAAGATCTGAGGTGTGGGGGTAAGAGGATTCACCAGAGTGGGGAGCAGAACAGGTGGACTGACTGAAATACACTGCTGAGGGGAGCAGTGGGCTAGTCAGGAGAGGTCTGCTGAGCCATGTGGGATGCTCCCTGGCCGGAGATCAAACTCATGCTGCAGTGGCCGCAGATAGCTTCATAGTGCTGAGACTTAACCCCTTGTGCCACCAGGGAGGCACCTCCACATATCCTTTTGGGGGGATATAAGTCACTATAACAGATGTTGAATTTTGTCAGATGCCTTTCTGTATTTAATGTTAAGTTCGTTGAGTGATTTTTCTTCTTTAACCTTCTTTATGTTATTTTGGTGGACTCTGTTTATTGGATTTTCAAATATTGAACCAGCCTTGCATGCCTAGAATAAGCCCCAGTTGGTCATAGTATATAATTATTTTTATGTGTTAAGTTTTGCTTATACTTTGTTAAGAAATTTTGCATCTATTTTCAGGGAGATACTGGTCTGGTGTGTTTTTTTTTTCTCTTTTGGTACTTTGTCTTTATATCTTCATAATTCTAGCTATGTCAAATGAGCTGGGAAATGTTCACACTTCTTAGAAGAGACTGTAGAATTGATATTAATTCTTCTTTAAATTTAATTCTTTATATTAATTTAAATTAAATTAATTTATTTAAATTAATCTCTTTAAATTATTTAAATTAATATCGTCTTTAAATTAATTTAATTCTTCTTTAAATTTAATTATTCTTTAAATTTGGTAGAATTCTCCAGAAACTAGCTGGGCTTGAAGATGTCTTTATTTGTAAGGTTTTAAATTATGAATTTAATTTATTTAGTATTTATGTGGCTATTCAAGTGACCTCTTTCAGAATGGGTGAGTTATATTATAGTTTGTATTTTTTGAGGAAGTGATATTTTGTCTAAGTTGACATGTTTGGCATTTGTATTTGTTTTTGTGGGCATAGAGTTGTTCTTAGTATTCCCTTATTGTCCTTTGCACATCTGTGGGGTTTGTAGTGATAGCACATTTCATTCCTAATGCTGGTAATATTTGGAAATTTCTGTGTATTTTCTCTTACTGATTTCTGACTTCATTCTATTTTGGTTAGAGAACATACTTGCTATGACTTGAGTCCTTTTACAGTTATTGAGACTTGTTTCATAGCCCAGGATACTATTTATCTTGGTATATGTTCTGCGGACACTTGAAAAGATGTGTATTCAGCTGTCTTTGGATGGAGTATTCTATGTATGTTGGTTGGATACTGCTGGTTCATAGTGTTGTTGAGTTTTGTCTTTGTTGATTTTCTGTTTAGTTCTGTCCATTGAGAGAGGGATATGGACATCTCCAATTAAAATTACAGATTTGTGTATTTCTCCCTTCAGTTCTATAAGTTTTGCATTGTATTTTTTACAGTTTTGTTTGGTATAGACATATATAGGATTACTCTATACATTCTCGATGCATAGTAATTATTTTATAATTATTAATACATAATAACCTTTATCTTATGTAATTTCCTTGCTCTGAGGTCTATTTAATCTGATATTAATTAGCCACTTATATTTTTGTTTGATTAATGTTAATATATATTTTCCTAACTTCTTACCTTAAGTCGCTATATTTGAAGCAAGCTTTTTATATACACCATATATTTGGGTCATTTTTTAAAAGTTATATTGCCAACTTGTGTCTTTAAATTGGTATATTTACACCACTTTGATTTGTTGTAATTATTTCTATATTAGGACTCAAGTGTGTCATTTGATTTTTGTTTGTCCTGTTTTTTGTTTCTCTGTTTTCCTATGGCTTATTTGAACATTCAGAAATTTGATTTTGATTTATCTGTAGTGCTTTTTAATGTATCTTTTTGTATACTTTTTAAAGTAGCTGCTCTAGATGTTACATTACATATACCTAACTTACAGTCTTCATCTATCAATTTTATCAGTTCTGAACTATATAAACCTTACCTCCTTTTACTCTCCCGTTTATAATGTAATTATCTTAAATATTTCCTCTGTGTTCATTTAGAACCCCATTAATAAGAAAGTCTACAGCCAGATCAGTGTTATAATTTTTATTTGAACTGTCAAGTATAACTTAGAAAATCAAGAGGAGAAGAAAAGCATATTTTACTTACCCACATTTTTTTTTCTTACCATGTTCTTTCTTCCTGATGGCTCATGGTTTCTTTTATCACTTTTTTAGTGACTTCTTTTGACCATGTTTTTTCAGAGACAGTCTCATTGTAGCAGATTCTTAGTTTTCCTTCATTTAAGAATGTCTGAATTTCCCCTTCATTCCTGAAGGATATTTTCACTAGGATATGGTTCTCTGTTGCACTTGAAAAATACTGCGTACTTTCTTTCTTGCCTCCATGGTTTCTTTTTTTTTTTTTAAAGATTTTATTTTATTTATACATACAAGCTTGGGTACAGGCCAGAGGCGTGGGGCGGCGAGAGGTTTCACCAGAGACAGAGCGGGTAGCAGAACAGGCAGATCAGAAATACACTGCTGATGGGAGCAGCGGGCGAGGCAGGAGAGGTCTGCCTCATGTGGGATTCTCCCCGGCCGGGCGTCGAACCCGCGTCGCCACTGCCGACAGCTCCACAGCGCAGCGCCTAACCACTGCGCCACCAGGGAGGCCCTGCTTTCAAAATTTTTATTGGTCTCTAGAAGTTTAATTATGGTGTGTCTTAGCATGGATTTCTTTTCATTTATGGCATTCTGTGTTCACTCCATGTTTTTTGAATCTCTAGGTTTTAAATATCTACTTTCACTCTGTTCTGATTATGTAATTTCTATTGTTCTGTCTTACAGTCACTGATTACTTCATGCCCCTCGATTTAGTTTTTTATTTGTTATTATATTTTTCAATTCTAAACTTCCTATTTTTTAAAAAAAATATCTTTCATTTTTCTGCTGAGTCTTTCTTTCTGGGGGTTTCTGTTTTTTCCCTTGTTTTAAGTATGTTTGCAGTTGCTGTTGAAACATTTTACCATGACTGCTTGAAAGTGTTTGTCAGGTAATTCTGATGTCTGTGTCGTCTCAGCGTTGGCGGTTAATGGTCTTTTTTCATTCAGTTTGAGATTTTTCTGGTTCTTGATATGATGAATGAGTTTCTATTGAAACCTGGTCATTTTCTTGTGATGCTGTTAGACTCTGGATTTTATGCAAGCCTTCTGTTTGTTGGCTTTCTCTGACACTGCCCCAGCAGGGAGAGGAAAGCTGCCTCCTTAGTACCAGGTAAGGACAGAAGTCCGGGTTCCCCCTCTCCCTCCTAAGGCAGTAGGGGCTCCTTGTCACTGTTGGGGTGCATTCTGGCTCCCATGTGGTCCCACTGACACCCTGGTGCAGGTGGTTTTGTTCCTATTGGAGAGACCTGACTCCAACAGGGCTCCGCTAATACCACCCTATTGTGGACTGTGTGTGTGCGCGCACATGCGTGTGCTTCTGGGCGCTGTACTTACTGCTGTTGGGTGGGTGAGGTCTCTACTACATCAGAGGCAGGGCCACTGGGTAGGGGTAGGGGTAGGACTGGTTTCGTCACTGGCTAGGGGGATAAAGTTCCCTGCTGCCTGCTTAGCCTTCTGTGACACAGCCAGAGTAGGGTGACTCATCACTGAAACGGGGCAGACCACAGGGAGCTCTGTCCCTTTGTGGTCACCAATTGAAATGGGGCAGACAGTGCACAACTGCCCAGCTCTGAGGCAAGGGCCACCAAAATGCCCCAAAAGGCCACAAACAACAAATGACAGTGCCTGATAAGAGGACAGGTCACTGTCTGTGAGTTCTCACCCACATGCACAATTGCAAGGGACCTCAGCCTACAGGAACAGCAACAACAAACATGGGGTTTATTTTACAAACAGAGGAAACAGAGCTTACTGCATTCACAAGGGGCCCGCTATCCCACCAGAGTTGCCACTGGTGACCAGGAGTGATGGTCACTACTGGTCTCTCACCAACAAACAGCTCCCTGAGACACCAGGCCCAGGGCCTCTGGTGCTCCTTTCAGGCAACATCAGAGAGAGGACCGAGGCCCAGTCTCTGACAGAGTCCTCTGGCTTCTTTTCTTTCTTCAGAGTCTGGAACTGTCTTCTTTCTTCTGCAGGAAGCCGGCGCGGTTGTCCTTGTCACGTCTTCTGGGGCTGGTGTCCTCTCTCTGGGGCTTGTCTCTCCTCTCTTCTGCTTCCTTTTCTCTTCTCAGCTTCTCTCCCGGGCTCGCTGCAGCTTCTGTGCTCCTCTCTTGCTTTTCCTCCTGTGCTCTGGGCCTCTGCTTGCCTGCTTCTCTCCTCTTCCAGGGTCCCCCCCCCCCCAATCAGTCTGATTGGCACCAGTGACTTGTGGGGAGAGAGGCTGGCTGCAGGAAACACACTCGTTACTTTAAAGGTCTGTTAACAACAACAAACTTGTTTGGGCAGAGGGAGGGTGCAGGAAATATACTTGCTACATTAAAGGTCAACACAGACTTGTGTGGAGCAGCAGGGTAAACAAGACCTCCTGCTCCTGCCCACTCCCACTGCTGAGGCAGCTGTCTGGTAACATCAGGGCCTTGTGAGGGTGGAAATCTAGGCTCCCCGCTTTGTTGGTGTTTGTGTGTGTGTTTTAGCTGCACTAGAGCAGTTACTGTCTAGAAATTTTCTCTCATGTGAGGCCGCTTCTCCAGTCCGATGAGGGGAGACAACAGGCTTCCACTGGGGCTTTTGTTGCCTGGCTCTCTTGGCATTTCTGGGTTCCTCAGTTCTGACTCTAAAATATTACAAGGCAAGTAAGCCCAGGGGAGTCCTCACTGCGTTCCTTGCTCCTAGGGTCACAAGCCTCCTATGCTTGTTTGATGTCAATGTCCAGAGCATGTAGTTGTGCTGAACAGAAGGAACGGGAGAGGCTACATCTGTGCTGTCTTCCCTCCATGAAAGTTCTAAGACTGGATTTGACATTTTTAATGGTTTGGGGGGGAAAATCAAAAGCAAAAAATACTATTTTATGACACATGAAAATGACATGAAATCCATGTTAGTGTCCACAAAATTTTATCAGAGTCATCTGTTTTGTCTCTGCTTTCGTACTACAGCAGCTGACGCGAGCTGCAGCACCAGCCACCAAAATTATTTACAGAGTAAGTTTATGGCCCTCTGCACTAAAACCCAGAATATTTTTTCAGAAACAAGCAAAGGATGGGCAAAGTAAAAGCTAAAAATCAATGAGAAAAGGAAACAGCCTGACAGAAAACTGGGCAAGACCTCAAAACAGGCATTTCAGAGGTGAGGACGCAGGGAGCCTGCAGAGTCTCTCCCACGTGCTCACCATGAGAGGGAGGGTGTTGACAGCATCCAGGCTCCTGGGCCTTTCCCACTGTCTGCTCCAGTAAAGTCAGCCCCCTGCAAAACGGCTAGTTTTCACAGCTTTTCCCATCCCAGGAGTGGAAGAAACTCTAGGCCACAGCACCCCAGATACTCACCATAGTTTTTTGCTGTTACTGTGACTTAATAGACACTATCCATTTGTTATATGTTTCTGGTCAGTTTTCAGATCCTGAAATGTCTGTTTTTGACAGTTTTGTCAAGTTTTATTATTGCTTTTGGGAGAGATTTATCATGAACTTTTTTGTAGTAAAATTTAGAGAACAGGTAAAATCAGAGGATTAGCTTTAGCTTCAGTGGTGTAACATACACATCCAGGATGTATTCAGGTCAAAGTGTGAGGGGTAAGGGAGGGGTCAGGAAGGGGGGAGTGTCATATGATGTAATGGAATCGCCCTGGAGAGAAGAATATGTGTTTTCAGATTGAAGGAACCAATGAGTGCCCAGGATAATGAATGGGCAAATAAAAATCCTACTCCCATGTACCTTAAGGAAATATTTTAGAATATTGGAACAAAAAGAAATCCACTTTGAAGGCAGGGGGGAATTGGGTGGTATTATTGAATTCTACAGGAACATAATATCCAATCACAAATCTATTCTCAAATTACCCTAGAATATAGGTAGAATAAAACTTGTTCATAAATACAGGATCTCAAACAATGTTTGTTCAATGTACCTGTTCTCAGAAAACTCTGGAAGGATGTATGCCAATAAAATGCAACAATAAGCCAACAGTTGAAGCTCTGGAAGCAGGTTAGGCAAACCAGGAGGGAACTTAGACTCCTCAGGTGATAACAGAGGGGTTAGAACTCTTGTTCAGCAGCAGCTAGTCCAAGAGACGGTAGGGTGATGGGAGAATCCAGGAGAGAGAAGCAGTGAATTGAATGGAGAGGTATCGTATAAAGTACCACTGGAGACTGTGAGGAAACTCAGCGAGAGATTTAAGGAACTATAAATGGGGTGGGGGGGAAATAGTCAACTCCTAGAGAAAAAGTCATGTAAGAATAGAAATATTGCTAACACCCTACCTGATTTAGCAGCGATAGATATTTACATAGACATAATAATAATGAGAATATTAGTGGGTTTGAGGGAGGACATAACATTTAGACATTTCACAGTAAAAATTCTTTTGGTGTAAGCATAACTTACACAAAGTAGAATGAACCCACTTTAGGTATACAGTTTGATGAATTTTGGCAAATTTTAACAAATGCAACCATGTGATGGCGATCATAAACAGAACACTTCAGTCATACAAAAGGTCCTATCCCCTGAGCTGTCAATAATTTCCTCCCTAATGGCCCCTGGCCACCACGGACTTGCTGTTTACCACTTTAGGTGAGGTAGACCTTTTCTAGAGTTTGTGTAAAAGTGTGTGATTCTTTGTCCGGCCTCTTGCTGGCGGGATGTTGAGATTCGCCCCTGTGGCCACACTGTCAGCCATTCTTGTCTCGCTCGGTGGTGTGCTGCTGTATGGATGTGGCTTGCCCAGCCACCTAGGTTGAGTTGAAAGGGACCCTGAAGGATAGACTCCAGGGCCAGGGTGGATGCAGGAAGACCTGTCTCAGGTGGTCCAGGCAGGAAGTGGAAGTGTCTTTGCTGTTCCCCAAACACGCCAAGCACATCCCCAACTGAGGCCTCTGGACCTGCTGTCCGCAGCTGGAAGGCTCTTCCCCCAAAGCCTGTGGGGTTGCTTTTTTACTAATCCCAGGTCTTTGCTCAGCTGTCTCCCGCCTTGTACACTCCCTCCACTCCTTGCCTGGTGTTTCTGCACTGCTTTTAGGTTCCCCTGACGTCACACCCCCTGGGATACTTACAGTCTGCTGCTCCCACCAGAATGTGGGCTTCCTGGGGTGCATGTGGAGAACACTCAAAAACACTGTGGAGTGACTAGATTTGCGGGCCTCGGAGAGCAGAGTGTGTGTTTTCATCTTTGTCACTGCGCCTGGCACACACAGACATGCAATGTGTGTCACTTGGCTGAGAGGGAAGCAGTTGAGGGGTCAAGCTGTAAATGTTAAAGCACCACGAGGTGCCCTCCAGGTGACCCCAGGAGCAGCTACCCAGGTAGAATTAGGGGCCTTAGAAAGTGATAGCCCATGACCAGCCGAGGTGCGAGGTGCGGCCCAACCCTGCTCTGCGCAGTCCTTAAGGCCTGCACCCCCGGCCCCCGACCTGTGTTTGCTCGGTGCCCCCTCGCAAGTCTCGCCAGCATGGCCGCCTCTCAAGCACTTGACCAGCTGGAGAAATGTCCCAGAACAAAGTGAAGCGATCATTAATAGCTGTCGATCGATCTGGGCACAGGGGGCTGTGCTGGTAGCAACAATGGAACCTAATGAAAATCGGCTGGTTTGGCAGCCGCTGAGATGCGGCCTTGATCTGCGTGGCTTACAGGTGGCCACTCGTGGGGCAAAGGCGTCCTGAATTGAGGTTTCGGGTAATGTGCCCACTGCGGTGGCTGGATGATAATCATTATGTAGATTTTTCCTCTGCTACTTCACAAACCATCAAGATGGGCTTATTAAGCCAGAAAGAAAAAGAAAAATATTGAATGGTTTCATTTACAACAAGACTATAGGGAAACCAAATAGGAGTGGGGGGCGAGGGGAGGATAAGGGCACAAAATGGAGTAGAAAAGAACACAAGGGACCATGGAGATGGATCATGGGTGAATTGGTGGTGGGCTACCCAAGGGGAATACAAAATGTAAAAGACATAAATAACAATAAAAAAAATTTAAAAAAAAAAGATGGGCTTATTAAATTTATCTCTTAAATCATTAGGCAATAATAATCAGACCCAAAATGGTTTGAAATATCTCTATTAATAATAATTTTTACCTGGAGACTGCTGCTGCTAACTGTTTCTTGGGGTTGTTATTTAGAAAAGTCTAAATAAAATACACCTTCGGTGCTTGGCTCAACAAGGACCATTTTAGCTCTCCCACTGGGCTTTGCCGTGGGCAGCGGAAAGGCAGCATGGGCTGGTGTGGAGGTGGGGTCGCCTGGCGGACAGCAAGCAGCCCTAAGGCAGGCTCACTTCACAGGCCCTGCTCTGAGGGCTTTGCTGAGTGGTGGGTTTAGTGGCAGCGACTGGTGCCGAGCCGTCCTGCAGGGAGAGCGCAGTCACCGGCCCAGAGTGACGAGTCTGAGCCGGAGCCAGGACTGGAGATTGAGGCTTGGACAGTCTGACTGCAGGACCTGCCCTTTCCGTGCTCATGTCCATGCTGCATCTATTTTTTAAGCACCTACTGTGTGTCCCGTTCTGTCAGTGCAGGTGTGCTTCATTGTGTGGAAGAGGAAACCAGAGTTAAGGAGCTAAAAATTTGTCCCTGATATCTCTTTTTCTCTCTGTGTGTGTGTCTCTCTCATTCTGTCCATCTTCTCCATTCATTAAATATATATTTCCCAAGAACTTAATATGTACTAGACACTCTTTACTACCTCAGCAATTGAGAAAATTGTCACAACAAATGTAATTTTTTGTGTGATGCTTATAGTCCAGTGGGAAGATATATATATATATATTATATATCTATAATATATGTAATTTATGTTATAGATATGTAATACACCAGTAAATAGATAAGAAAGTGCCAGATAGTAAGTACCAATCTAAGAATTAAATAAAGTGATATGAGGGTCACTTCTTTAGATGGTTCTCAGGAGGGCCTCTCTGTGAGGAAGAGCCATGTCAGCTGAGATCTGGATGACAAGTCAGACCAGAGGAAGAACTTCCCAGGCAGCGGGAGCACCTACAAGTGCCCGAGGTGCGACCTGGGTGAAGGGGAGAGTAGAGTAGGCAGACGGGAGGTCAGGGAAGGAAGGTCATTCGTGGTAGGCTGGGCGAAGCCAAGTGGAGACTTTGGGCTTTATTGGTAAGAACAGTGGAAGATGTTGGAAGGTTGTGATGTGGGATTCTGAGGCCTGCTTTTTGTCTGGGAGAGAGCACATTGTGTGCTGGGGTGATGGACTTGGGGCCAGCGTGTCAGCAAGGAACTGACTGTGTGCTGTGGTCCTGGCAAGAGATGGGGATGGCTAGTTTGGTGTGGTGGGTGTGGAGAGAAGAGACACGGGTCTTGGTATGTCTTGGAGGAAGCGAGGGCTTAACTTGCTAATGATTTTGAGGTGGGGAGCTAGGAGAGAGGGATTTGGCCTGAGCCCCTAGGTAGATAAACATGCAGTTTAGTCACACTGAGAAATCTGGGGTGAAGCTGTCTGGGGAGGGTCTGTTTAGCTGGCGTACCTCTTAGCTGTGCTGTCAAGAGGGGATCTTTATACTTGAGTTGAATTCCAGAGAGTAAGTGGGGCTGGAGATCTGGATTTGGGAGTCTGGAGATGACCATGGAGAAGGTGTAGATGGAGGACACTGCGTCCTGGGATGTGCCAGCATTTATTGGATGAACTGAAAAGGGCCAGCCAGGGAAAGAAGAACCAGACATGGGCAAACTCAAGGTAGCCAAGAGGAAAGGGGAGGCGTGGGATGCCGAGGTAAATTCAGGGGGAGAACAGGAAGGATGCTGCAACTTGAGGTCCCGGCTGGGCCCAAGAAGGGCCATCTGGGGAAGCCTGCTGGGAGGAGTGGAAGAGCACACGCTGGGTGTGGAGGTAGACAGGGCTCTGGACCACACTACCACTAGAGGAGCAAGAAGTTATCACCAGGGGGGAGGTGGGACTGTTAGGGTCACCAAGGGGCACTTGGCCATGGTAACGGGAAGGATGGCAGAGAGAGTGGGGGAGTGTGGTCGTGCTGGTGAGACTCTGCAGACCCCCCCTCCCCCAGAAGGACTGCTTGCAGTTTCCCCTGAGCTTGTTGTGTGGGCGTTTGGAGAAGGAAAGTAAACTTAGGTAGGGGCTCCTGGTGGAGCTGTAGCCCTGTGTGTCCATCTGAGAGCAGCGCCTTCTTGTGGAACACAGGTCGGTGCAAAGCAGGGGAGAGGCAGGGGAGATGGAGACATGGGTTTAACTGGGACTGAAGGTTTCCAGGGGAGAACAGTGGCAAGAGGGGAGCCAGCCCAGTTGGGGGCTGTGGGGCTGTAGTGAGAAGCAGGGTACCCAGGCCTCTTTCCCTGCCTAGCCCCACCCACAGCACAGCTGTTTCCACCTTTTTTCTCCTCTTCCTCCCCCCAGGAAATGCCAGCAGGGACCTCCGGGGCCTCCTTGACTATATAAGTCCCCCTGCAGCACCTCTGTCCACTGCCTCCCTCCATCCTTCCCTCTTTCTTTGGTTGGGGGAGGATCCCAGGGCAATGGAGAAGGTAGGTGGGGGTCTCCAAGTCAACTAAGCCCACGTGGGCATTAGGCCAAGTCTCCTTGGACCCACGTGGAAGTCGTGAGGTAGGTACTGCTGGGCCTGAGTGGCCATCCTCTTTTCCTCCCTAGGTTTTGGAGAAGGTTTCTGAAGAAGGATTTGCCAAAGTCCCTGGTGAGATACTGAGCCGGAGCCGCCCTGTCCCCAGGAGTTGTCTTTGCACCTCCTAATTTACTTCTCCAGCCTCACTTCCAGCTTGTCCTCTGTCAGCCCCTTGGTGTAGAAGCTACCCCCTTTCTATTCCTCTAGGATGCTGTCTTTTTTTAAAAAAGATTTTATTTTATTTATACATAAAAGCTTGGGTACAGGCCAGAGGCGTGGGGCGGCGAGAAGGTTCACCAGAGACAGAGTGGGGAGCATAACAGGCAGATCAGAAATACACTGCTGAGGGGAGCAGCGGGCAAGGCAGGAGAGGTCTGCCCCGCCATGTGGGATTCTCCCCGGCTGGGTGTCGAACTTGCGTCGCCGCTGCCAACAGCTCCACAGCGCAGCGCTTAACCGCTGCGCCACCGGGGAGGCCCTAGGATGCTGTCTTGATTAAAGAATATAACCCAGTCAAACCTCCCCCCCACCCCATTAACTGTGGAGCTGGGGCCTGAGATATAGAAGCTGTGGCTTCAGGGCCCATCCTTGCCCAGCCTCTGAGAGTGCGCAGGGCCTCCTGGGGGCAAGGTTACGATCCTCTAGGGCGGCACTGGTATCTCTGGACCCCCATATTCTGCTTCCAGCTTGTCCACAGCTCACAACTAAAGCTGCTGGTGACCTCAGCAAGACAGAGAAACTCAGGGCACCCTTCTTTGCAGTTCCCATGGAAATGAGGTGAGCAGAGGAGACTTAGAGACCTGCCAGAGCAAATGATCCCTATAGACATTGCCCAGCCCCAGCAGGGGTTGGAGGGAAAGGGGGGACAGGAGGCATGGTGGTGGGGAGGTACTGGGGAAGGGGAACACATTTCTAGGAACTCGCATGCATCAGAACCAGGCTCTAAGGCTTGCTCCTTGGCAACTTAAAATTCCCTTTTCCTTGTTTGTACAATGAGGGCTCGTGACTCTCCCCACCCCAGAGGCCATGAAATTGTCACACCCACATCTGCCCTAATAGTGGACATGGTTCCTAAGATCAGGAATGCCAGAATAATGCTCCAGGATGAGGGGGTTTGCATGTTCTTTAGAGCAGTGAGTTTGCCTGGCTAGCCACATGGGGTTCACAGCTGATGGAGTGGAGTGGCAGGTTGGGGTGCACTTCAACACAAGATGGGGTGATTTGGGGATTCCCTCCCTTTCCCCATCCCCCTGCTCTTCCCCTAGGGGCTCCTTCCTGGTGCAGCTCCTGAGAGAGTGCTTCCAAGACCTGCACTGGCTGACCACCATCAACAGAGTCGCCGGGCAGGTGGGGCTGCTGGTGACCAGCGTTGTCCCTCAGACGCCATTCTTCTGGGCTATGCACGTCACTGAGGTTTGTTGGTGGTCCCTTCAGGCCTCCCTGCCTCCTAGTGGTGCTTTCCTGGGCTGGGTGTAGTGGGGGCCCACTCAGGGGTGGGAGTTTGCAGGGCTACAGTTGGGCCCCTGGGTCCCTTCTCCTCCTCTCTCCCACCCGGTACCTTTGTTTCCCTCGTGGCTCCCGGTGCTTCTCTGGTGGGTGACATGTGCAGAGATGTGAGCTCCGTGCTGTTCTACTGCCCACAGTCTCTGCACCAGAACATGGAGGCGCTGTTCGGCACCCTGGCCGAGGCAGAGGAGCAGCAGCCCTACCTGCAGGATGCTGCCGTGCAGCGCGGGGCCCGCTGTCTGGCCGAGTACCACCTGGGCCTCTATGGCCACGCCTGGAACAGGTGTGCACAGCTAGAGGGGACGGCCCAGGTGCACCTGCCCTTCTGCTCTTCTCCTTCCTCTGGCTCTGGCTTCTTCCCTGCTGCTTCCTCTCTGGGGATCTTCTCTGCCTTTTATCATCCCCACCACCTTCCACCCAAGGAAGGGGAAGAACAAAGGACACTCATTGCTCCCTTAGCCTAGATCTTCAAGCCCTTTACTGAGGACCACCGTGCATGGCACTCTGTGGAACAGCCTTGTGCTCCCTGTAGCCTCTTCCCTCCCTCCCTCCTGCCAGGTGCTGGGTGCTGGACCGGGTGGACACCTGGGCTGTGGTCATGTTCGTCGATTTTGGCCAGTCGGCCACCATCCCGGTGCGGTCCCTGCGAAATCTTAACAGTGATGCTTTCTGGACCATCCCCCCTCTGACGCAACCATTCATGCTGGAGAAAGGTGAGGTGTCCTCCCTCCTTGTGAGAACTTCTGGGATGGTAGGGGCAGGGCCCGCCTTCAGGACATTGTGGGGTTGCACGGGGGGCAGCCGTGGCCGCTGGGTCCCCTTCATCCTCGCTTTTGATCTGACCCACAATTCACTCTTGCCCCTTGCAAAGCTGCCCCTTGAGTATCGGGTTTCAAACCTGGGCTCTGTGAGCTCCTAGATTCGAAAGGTCCACGGGTGCTGCCCCGAGGCCAAGTTCTCCGAGCAGAGGGAGGAATGGGCAGACTTCCCAGGCCACTTCTGCTGAGCTGCTCAGTTTTCATCGCTTATGGACAGTTTTGCTTAAGATTTCATTGGGAGAGAATTGTAGGGAAGAAAAGGAGGATCTGAAAATAGTGGGGGTTAGAGCACTGGACCAGAGTCTCTTCTGATGTGCTGTTATTTTAGATCAGCTACATGTCAAGGCCTCAGGTTCCACATCCTTGAAAGGAGGAGGCCTCTTCTTTGCCTTTTCAAGATGGGTTGGAGGAGATCTGAGAGGATGTAAGAATGCTTTGGGGAATCAGGAGATGTGGAGGTGAAGAAACACACCTCTCCCCACCCCCCACCCCCGCCCTCCACAGGAAAGCATCTGGGAGGCTGGTAGTACTTATGCCCTGTGGTCAGGGACACCACCCAGAGGTTGTCCTGGGTCATTGCAGGAAGAGGTCCCTGCCCAGCCTGAGGAGTATCAGGCCAAAGGCTGGGGCCAGGAGCCCCAGGTCGGCCTGTGTGGGTGTTAATAGGGTGAAGAGGATATTCCTGTCCCAAAGCACACCCCCAAGCCTGTCAGGGGCAGAGCGCCCCATCCAGACACAGGTGTGCACACCTTGCATGTGACTTGGAAACAGCCCTAAGAGGCAGGCAGGCAGGTGTACAATTTTTTCTTTTTGTGGTGAGCAAGGTAGGGGTCCAGAAAATGACAACTTTTTCACATCACCTCACTGGAAATGGAACCAAGGTCTGACTGTTAATATGAGCCAGTTTCATGCACACAGACCGACCTAGGGTTTGGCAGGGTGGTGGGAGGGGAGGAAGGTGGGTTCTGACAGAGCCTTGCCCTTCCTTGTTCCAGCATGTGAAAATGCTCGCTCATCACCCGGAGAGCCTCTGCTTTTTACCCTCCGTCTCTCCAGCCAACTCTCAGAGTAGAGTTGAGTGCACACAATTTTCTGTCCCCAGTAGAATTTCCCTCATTAGAATGTAAAATCCCAGATCTCTCTGTTTTTAACAATAATAATGCCTCCTCCTTTCATATGCTCTCCTTTGCCCTCCCCCCGCACCTTTTCAGTATTTATTATCTCACTTTATCCTGGCAACAGGGAGCGAACACCAACCAGCAGAGACTTGTCTGGGAGCTGGTCTGTGGCCCACACACCTGCCCACAGCCCTGGCCTCTCGCCTCCCGCCCAGGCTGCTCTTGCCTGACGAAGTACCACCAAGGGTTTGCTGTATTTTGTTTTGCAGACATTTTTAATTCATGTCAGATTACCCCTCGCATCCTCAAAGGGAAAATCACTGGCGCTTTGAACTTGGAGGTAACTGCCCTTGTCTCCAATTCAGCTTTTTTCCACCCTCCACCCAGGCAGGCCACTGCCTAGGCCTGGATGCTGCAGATCTACCAGGCATCCTCTTAGACGGGGAGGGAAAAAAAAAAAAAAAAAAACCTGACATTACCCAAGGGGCTGGGTGGATGGCCCGGGCAGGCCTGCCTTCCCGCTGACTCTTTCTCTTTCTCTTCCAGCCACACATCCTGAAGTTTGAAGAGTTTAAATAACACAGCTGTTATCAGCTGTTCCGGCTCCTGTCTCCCTCAGATCTAGATTCTCTCTGTCTTGCCTTTGTACCCGTCACTCTTGAGGCCTTGGGGGTGAAAAAGGCCACACTGGTCCCAGGGCTGACTTGATTCCTATTTGCCTTGACAACCCTCCAGTTCACCCCTCAAGAGTGAAATCTCAGATTTTCATGTCTCAGGTCCCCAACGTAGTATGCAGACATAGCAAGTAGTATGAAGACATAGCAAGTAGTATGTAGACATAGCAAGATAACATTATGTTGAAAGCCTGAGGCTGCTGTGTCTGTCCCTCTTTTTTGTACCCCCAGATCATACTATAAAATGCCCTAACAGATTTTGGAGAATAGAGGGGGAGCCCTGTTTTATTTTCCTGGCATTTTATTGTAGTCAGGTAGGGAGATTTGACCAGTGAGCCGTCATATTGGTGAATAAATATTGGCATGTTTCACCAGTTTGGGGTGATCAATTCCTCTGTCCAGCCTCCCTTCCCTCCAGAACACTGCAGTGAGTTTGAGGAATGAGGAAGGCCACGCATGCTCACTCAGCTCCATAGGCGCTGGGTACATGAGCCCTGCCTGAGACACAGACGCACACGTGAGGTGCGGGGTTCTTACTGAAGAGAAAACTGGTTCTGGATAAGGCTTCGTTCTTTTTTTATGCTGTTACTTCATTAGAATCCGCAGCTTAAGGTCATATAAGGGAGTGGTGGGTTTGACAAGAAAAGTGGAGCGTTCCTTGGAGTCAGTGTCCCACAGTTCACAGTCGGTCCAGTAAACACGGATCCTGTGGTTTCTTTAAATAATTATATTAGAGCCAAGCTATTTAAATAATTTTATTTGTTTCATCCTTTGGTAGATGAGAAAAAAATACATTACAAAATACGTTATACAGAGGACATCTCACAGTACACATGACTAAAAACAAACTACATTCCAGCGGGGCTGGTGGTAAGTTCAGAAGGAAGCCACAGAGGCCTTGAAAACCAGACGTCAGCTTTATGGAATAGTTTTCCCCTTGGGTCCCCTCTTTATCTCCACCTCAGCTGATGTTAGCACCCCTCATCAGGTGGGTGTTCATAGAATTTAGAGCAGCGAGTGGGACTGGTGAATTCCCCATCCACTTGAAGCAGCAAGACATTAAAATCCCTTAAAAGAAAATGGAAAAACAACCAATGTTAAAATTGCTGTGTCTTTAACAAAGCACTGGCAAACTCTGGCACCCTACAGCTATCCCATTTGGGCGTTTTAGGCTCCAGGGCTTCACGGAGCCATGCTGGGCCAGTCATTTCAGTATCAGCCTGTCTGTGGGCACTGTCAGCCCTAGGAGGCTGTCTGCCCCAAAGTGAGCCTACTGACCAGGAAAGGCAAGCAGCAGACGTCACCCCCGTACTCTTGCCAGGGCACATAGACAACACAGCACCCACAGACCTGGCTTAGCAGACTCCCCACCCCACATACTTCTCCCACTCCCCAGCGGATGCTAGAGCCTGGGGTGAGGAGGCAGGAGTATAGAATGAGCACCTTAAAGCTAATCCCCTCCCGTAGGACCCACCTGAAGGGAATGGCTTAAAAGGATCCACAATTCTCGAAGCCAAACAAATCACTTCTGTGGTAGCAAGGGAGCTACCAACTTTCACCTTCAGTGCCAGTGAGACGCCACTTTCTGGCAGAGGGGAACGAATGAATAGCCGTCGCAGCTACACAGCATGTTGCCAAGACCAGAGAAGACCACATGCACAGAGCCCCCAGCCCCGCTCAGTCCATTTGAAAACAGTTCTATGAAGCAGCCTCTTAAGCCTCCTTCCTCATTTCCTTTTTCTTAGAAATTCGAAAATGTGTATCTAGAAGAGAAGTCCTAGAAATGAAGGTCATTTCCACCTACTACATTGAGCACAGCAGGCCAGGCTCTGCATTCCAAGGGGACAAGTGCTGGTCGCTCCTGAGGCCTTCAGGAGAATCTGGGGGTGAGCCAGGCATGTGCTTCAGTTCCACCTTTCTCGACTTCAGTGGCAGAGTGCAACCTCTCCTCTACCGAAGCCACAGTGGACTTGGTATCCCGCACCCACCGCCCAAGTAGTTCAGGGATGGGGGTGGGGTAGGATGTAGGAATAAAAATAAAGATGAGTCAAGACCAGCATCTTCAAATTAACAAACTGTAATTGTTTTCCCAAAGATACATTTTTTTCCATACACATCCATCATACACTGTAACCAAAAAAAGCAGTGTACATGAAATAAGAGAAAATAAATTAAAAATCCATAGCATAAGTAAGGAGGCTCTAGTCTGGAGCACAGCTGAATTTCCAGCAATATAAGGAGGCTCGAAAGTTTCTTTTATAAGAATGCCTGCTAGCAAGGGTTCCAGCCAGGTGGTTGGTTGGTCTGTAAGTCAGTCTTGAGTACTTGAAACAGTTCTGTGTTTGTTTTTTTCCTTAGCGTTTAGAATAGCCATCATTGTCCTGCAATAGGCAGAGCTATCACGTCCAGGAAAAATGAGGGAGGGAACCACAGAGGCAGCGTGAGATCCAAATACAGCATTCAAAGGTAATTGGTCCAGTGGTGCCTGGGGAGGGAGGAGGGGGACGGGCCTCCAGGGTTAGCCATCTTCCTTTGGGGGTGTGTACCAGCCTGCAAAAAAACCCAAGAGTCAGTGAGGTGGAGACTCCTCCACCCACCCAGCCCCAGCCACTTGAGACGTGCAGGGTAACAGGCCGCAAGGTCCTAGGACTGGCTTCCCAGTGTGGGGGGAGAGGTGCTGTGTGGGAAGCTGAGAAAGTGCCTGCCCGAAGAGTTATATATAAAGAAAGGGAGAATGTGCCCAACCTGTGACACAGGAGAGTGAGAAGAACTTTCTCACAGGGCGAGGAGGAAGGGCACACTAGGTCCGCCATGGTGTGCGCCTTCGTGCTTTCCTGAGAGGGTGCGGGCCTCAGCCACCCAGCCCTTCTTTGGAGAACAGGGGCAGATGCCCTGTCAATGGGTGTTAAAGATTCAAAAACCAAGAGAAAGGGTTCTTGCTCTTTGGCTGGAAGCGAAAACCTCAGGCCTGGTAAGCGTCAGAAGGAATCTCCTGAATCCTGGCTCCAGCCTCACCGTTTTTTTCGTGGATCTGCACCAAGGACTTGTAGGACTGCTGTGCTCTTGTCAGACTGTACTGAGACTGGGGAGAGGAAGCCACCGAATCAGGCCACGGCCTTACTGCCCCTTACCTTCCACAGGCTGCCACCCAGAGACCCAGCAGCCCCTGTTCTCAGCACGGTGCTCTGGTGACACACTGCATAACCTCCACCGGGAGGCCCTTTGCAAGGCAACCTCCATCTTCCCTTCCAGACCTGTACCTCCTTAGTCTTAGGATGCCCCTCAGCAAGGCCCTGCTCCTATCTCCACCAGCAGTCCCAGGCCTGCTCACCCAATGCCACCAGCCCAGAGGCCATATTAACCGCCCCCCCCCCCCCGGCAGGCAGCACGGGGCTGCCAACCACCCCAGCTGTATTTAGCTCCAGCCGATCCCTTCAGCCCCAGGCGCAGACTCCTTACTTTGTTGGCTCCAAACTGCACTCGTGCTTTTCCCTTCACCAGTGTGGCACTGATCTGCATGATCACAGACTCTATTGAGTAGGCACTGCTCCAGCCCTGGGAGACGGGGAGGGACAAACCAAACAACTCAGGAGAGGTTCCAGAGAAACTTGATGCTTGTTCTCCAGTGGAAACTGCATCTCCACAAGAGCCCTTGGCCTGCACTCCCAAGACAGCCAGCACCCGTTCGCCTAGGTCAGAGGGTGCAGGCCCTGCCCAGCAGAATGAACGGAACACATTACGCCCATGGCCCAGCCCACAGGGGTGTGTGAGACGCACAGCCTGACCCGGCCCAGGCCAACCTGGCCAAGTGCCAAGAGACAGGCTCACCTGTTTGGTGAGAAGTTCCATGCAGATGGCACCTCCGCCCAGAACATACCTGCACAAGAAAGGTTATTCAGTTGTGCTGGCATAAGTAAGCACCAAGTCCCTTCCTCGCCTTCTGCAATAGGAGCCGCCCTCTCTCCTTGCCCAACCACTCACCCTCCGGAGAGGACTGGAGACACAACCCTGACGAACGGTGGGTCAAAGGGAAAGTTATCCTGAGAGAGACAGAGGCATAGTCAGGAAAGGGAGGCCAGCGTCCTCCTCAGGACTGAAAAGTGGATTAGGAAGCCTGGGCTGAGGAGGAGGGACTGGGAAGGAAGCCAGTCTTACTTTAAAGGAAAAGTTAAGTAGGATGAAGTCGGCTCCTTCTTTCTCTTTGAGGATCTGAAGATCGTTGTGCAAAGCGCTGTCCTGGTCAACTCTACGAAGCAATGAGCCTGACCTCAGATTCCTGGTTCTGGCCAGGAGCCTACCGGTGGCGCCCACTCCCCAGGCCAGCGGCAGACGGCCACCGCTGTCCACACCCGCTCCTGGGACCCTATGACCAACAAACCGCCGCCGGGTGCCCTGGAGACGCCCACTGTACTAGCTCCACTCACAATCCACTTCTCCAACCCCACAGTCCCCACTCACTTGAGGAGTTTGACATTCCAATCATACAGACTGTCATTCACGAGTTCGACTGCATAGTTTCCTGGAATAAGAGAAGACAAGTGTTACTGGGAGGTGAGTGGTCCCTGAAGCAGATCCCTCTGAGAAAATATCAGAGGCTCCAAGTTCACCCCCGATAGACATTCAATCTAAGCCACAGGAGCCCGAGGAGTTCCATTTTTAGCCTGGAAAGTTCACAAGCATTTGTGTACCCCAGAACTTCTCAGCGGCCCTTGCCACCATCATGTCCTTCTTAACAAGAAGCCCCTGTTTCAGCCCCCGCTACCCCCCACCCCCGCCCGAGGGAAACTCACCGCCTTTGAAACTCTGTGATCGGTATATATCCCTGAGCTCCTTCATCAGTCGGTCAGTGGCCTGCACCGAGCCAGACACCGCACCCTGCAAGGGAAAGATGACAGAGACATCTCACGGTCATGTGGTTTGGAGACACTCATGCTAGACCTCAGGGGCAGTCTGGCGGCTTGCCCAGGATTTAGGCAAGGTATTAGACACACCCGTTACCCACCCTAAAACGGAGTCTGCTCCAGAGACTGATACGCAGTGGCTTACCACCTCCCAGTCAGTCCCCACCAACCCCCTGACCCAGCGTCTACCTAAAAGCACGTACATTTAAGTAATCTTGCCTCTGGTTCTTTTTAATTTTCTCTAGTATGGCCAAGTTTTCTTTTCCAATGCCATCATCTTCAGATTTCTTGCCCTCAGCTGGCTCTTCTTCTTTCATTTCATAGTGATCTAGGTCTTCTGTGTCCTGGGGAAGGTATGGGTGGGAGTGGGGCAGAGGAGGAGAGAAACCAACACAGGCTGTGGAGAAGGGCAATCACCTTCCCGGTCCATTTGGCCTAGAACTGTAGGAACAGCAGTCTATCCAGCACAGACTAATGAACACAGTACCCTTTCCATTTCTGGGACAATTCCCAGGCCCATTCCCTCCACAACCTAAGGATAAGGAAAATCTCTTCAATTCTCAAACTACAGAACTACGTAAGGCTCTAAGGAAAGCAAGCAGCGACTCGGCCCTCCTGTTCCCCAGTATGACCCTGCTGCAACCTTCCCTCCAACTCTCCCTTGGCAGCAGTGACTTTCCCTTAATTCCTAGAATGACTTTGGCCTGACAGTGTGACTCAAAGCTCATGTTTCACCAGGTGACGACTGTACCAAGAGGATTCAGGACCCCAAGTCTAAGGAAGAAACTTAGATCAGAAATCTGACCTCCCTATAAGCACAAGGCCTGAATCTGGTACGCGGGGGTACCCACTACCCCGATGGGAACAATGAAGGTCGTCTCAAAAGGGAGACGAAGGGCTGCTCTAGGCAAGCAAGCAGTTCACTGCGGCCCATATCCAGGGCTTGGCCCCTCAGTCAGATGACGCAACGGGCTGTGCACTATCTGAGGACAGTCTCACCTGTCACTAGCCTTTTGCCCATCCTTACAAAATTACAGAAGTTGCAGAACCAATGCAGGAAAAAAATGATCAGCACCACCTAATATTCCGTGGTAACACTAACCTAATTATTACAATAACTGCTGGCATTACTGAATGTTTATTTTATGTTAAATACTGCACTAGCTTCTATATACACGAGCTCATGTAATTCTTACAAGCACCACACCATTATTCTATCATTACTACAGATCAAGACACTGAGATCTGTGGGATATCATCATGCCCAAGTCACACAACTTTAGCAGAGTTAAGACAATCAGATTCCATCAGATGCTGAAATACAAGTTCTTATGAGATAGTCTGCAAAAGCATGTTTTTAGAAAATAATTAGTTAGCACTTATGTACTATATGAAGCATTTTATGTGCAGTGCCTCATTTAATCTTCAAGACGACCACATGCAGTAGATATTATAGTTCTGTTTTATAAATAAGGAAAGTGCAGCTTAGTGAGATTAAGTAAAATTCCCCAATTAAGACAGCTAAGTGATCCAGAGTGCAGACTCAGGTCTGACTCCAAAGCCATCTGACCTTAATTTGTTGACTGGTTTTAACAGATTTGCACGTAATTGTCTTAGTGGTTGGAAGTGGGCACCCTGTCTCTTCTATATACCAGTTGTTCCTCCAGGTCAGTAAATCTGTCTTTATTCCCTTGGTATTTTTCTCTCCCCAGCTCTAGACTGGGGCTCAGAATACAATGGGTACTCGATGCTGCTGACTGAAAAGCGGTTTTTCCTCCAATGCTGCGTCAGGTGGCAAGCCTACCTCAGGCATCTCCTCATCTTCATCTTCTGAAGACACTTCTTCCTGTGTGCACTGTGGTGAGGGAGGGGAAAGATGGAGATCAGAGCCCCAGTGGCTTCCTAGAATGCAGCCTCTGACCTATCCCCCACACCCCCCCAGACTCCAGGTCTGGAAGCTGTGCCCATCATGCTGCCAGCCAGTCAAATCTGAATGAAATCAACAGCCCAGGGAATGACTTCAATATCAGCTCATTATTCTCCCACCATATGCCAAAGAATAAGCAAGGAGTAAACTGGCTGGTTCTGTCACCCACCTCACAAAACCTTATTTAAAGTTTCCCAAGAACACCTCCTTGACTATCTCTCTTAGTTCTTAGTGAGGGGTATTGGTTCTCAATGGCCACCACTGCTAATACTAAAGGTAAAGATTCCCACCTCCCTCTCGACCTGAGGAATACCGCCTATGAGAGTGAGTTTTGGTGGGCGAGATGAAATCACCAGTGCCCCATTAAGCAAGATCCCCATCTGGAGGAGAAAAGAGGCCAAGAGTCACAATACGTGTATGCCTGGAGTGGGTGGGATGGAAACTGCTGCAGATACCTCTTAAAGAACATGTGTTTACTTAGTGCAGTCTGTGGGCAACTCTACACAACAGGGCCCAGAGCCCCTCAGCTGCTCACCTGCTCTGCTGGCAAGGGCTGATCCAGCATCTCCACATCTGGATGCTGAGGGAGGTTATAGAGTTTACACAGGTCGGAGATGATCCTCTTCAGATGCTGTAATAGCTGGGGATAGGGGACCACAGCAACATCAAATACTCCTTCCCCACCCCAATTTGGACAGGTGGGTGGATGAATTCTTAGTTCAGACCCCAAATTAGTAGCTTGTTCTCTAAACCTTAGAGACCAAGTAGCTGTGGGAAATAATCCAGTCGACCAATCCTGGGGCTGAGGCAGGGCTCGCCCTCTGCTTCAGGAAGAAGTTTGCCCCCACAACAGTGGTCAGCCTGGTATACCAGCCATCTCTCCCTGTCACAGCATATCTTCATGATATGAAGATCTTCATGATATGAGTTCCGCAGAAGGAAAATGCAGCCCCACCCAAGACCCTGGCCCCCTCACCAGAGTATTCCCTTTCTTTATGTCCACCAGCCTCTCCAAGACAGCAGCCAAGTTAGGGTCATCGGACTCCACCGACCAGATGGGGGGCACAGCAGGGTACGACTCCTGAGGTGAAAAGAGCAGGGAAAGTGGTAAAGATGGGTGACTGGGAAAAGCTAGATTTTGCTAACCCTCTGCTCTCCAAAACTTTTAGTTCCTTTGCTGACCCCTCCTTCACACAGATAAAAGCCCACCTAAGGTCACTCTCTAGCCAGGCAGCTCCCCAACATATCCTAGACTAGACGAAGTCCCTTTCTTTCCATCAGAGTAAACACCAGGGAAAGCAGCACAACCAAACCGTGCTGACAGTGAGGAAGGCCACCCATCTACTGCGCTACCTCTGCAAGTCGCTATTTGTGCCCCACCCCCCTGAGAGTCCTCCAACCCTTCTGCTTCTCAAACTCCACCAACAGTCCTGGAAGGGATCACCTCTTCACAGTCACACTGATGTGGAAAAAAGCAGAGCCCACGGCTCACGATAATTTTAAGTGGGGAAGGAGGAATAAAAAGTAGATGACATCTCAGAACCTAAAAGTAAAAGGGTAGCAGGAAGAACCCCCACCCCCAATAGAACCCCTCAAAGGCCAATCTCCCCAACTCTCCCTTGGGAACGTGCCACCCTCTCAGTCCAGGCGTAGGCCTTAGGGCTCCACATGGCAGGCTGCAAGAAAGAAGCCTACGCTGCTGACATTCCCAGCATTCCTGAGCCCCAGTGCCAAGTGCAGCCTGACCAGACTCCCCCTCTGTCCAAACCAAGGGGGCCAGTTCAGGCCATGGCTCCTTTTTCGGGGCCACAGAGAGTTTGACTGAGAACCTCCTAAATCAACTTCCTTCCAGAGACAAAGACAGTAGATGGCCTCTGGCAACTGGAAAGGCAGCACCATGAGAGCAAACCTACCTTTAAAGAATTGGAAGCTTAATTCAGGAACAAAATTAACACATTAGGTTTCCCCACATGCCAAAAAAATCTTACCCACTTCAACCTTAGCTGTGCTGGGCTCTAATCCTCAATGCTGGAGGAAAACAAATTACCAAAGATGCTCAAACCTTCACCAGACTAAGCCACACCTAGCCCTTCGATCTTAACTTTTCAGTAGAGAAAAAGGCAGGGGTGGAAAATGGGACCCACAAGCTTTGGTGTGTTACCAATGAACCCACACCTTGACCTGGTTTGATGAAAGAAAGGACAGAAAACAAGAACCATGCACACTGAATTCAGCCCCCAAGTATCACACAATTCACGAATCTGTCTTTCCTCAGACTACTCGTCTTGCAGTTGGCCTGCCTGGGTAAAATACTGTCCCCTGGCTCTCTGACTAGTGCTTCCGGTAGGGAAAACACTGTAACAGCCCATGTAAGTGACAGAACAAGCAATACCAGACACCCCCAGGTTAGCAGAGACCAACCCTCTTTAAGGGACATTCGAGGGTAGACCAGCAGGAGACATGTAAGGTGTCTCCTAGTCCAGCATTTAGGACGTTCACTTGGAAGAAATGGTCACTGTTCAGAATAAACGGGATGGCCCTCACACAGCATTACCAGGAAAGGCAACAACCCAGAACGAGTGGAAAGAGCCACAGGGAACAGGAGGGGAGTGGCAGATCTACTACCAGCTGGGGCAAAAGATGGAAAGCGAGAGGTCACACCAGAATAGAAGGGAAAACGAAGGAGTCAATGAACTGCAAACTGTCACTGGTATAATGCAGAGCAAAGGGGGCTGCAAGAGAGATGCCTGAGCAGGGATCCCACAGGTGGCAACTTCTTAAGTCAAAGGTTTTACTGATCAGGGGGCATCTCTGAAATGTGCCCACAGCCAAGCCAGGTCTCTCCAGCTGAGGTCAGGGAAGATGCCTGGAACCTGGAGGTGAGTCAGAGGAAGAAAGGGGCATTCCCAGGTGGCAAGATAAAGTCGGGGAGAAGTCAAAATGAGTCAAAATCATGAACCTTGGGATATGGGTGGGTTAGTGGAAAGGGGTAGTCCGGGCGCCATATGTCGGGGTGTCCCTCACTATTTAACTCAATGAAGAGATCCTGGGTACAGAGTAGAACCTCAAGCAGCAGAAACAAGTGTAACCGGGATCCAAGGGGCCGAGCCCCGCCAGGGGATTCGGCCTCTCGGGTCTTTCGAGAGCAAAAAGCTGTGTGGGGTGATCCCGAGTACCTGACAAGGGGCCCCCAGAGAGGCGCACGCGATGGGGTCCTCACCGTGATGTTGCAGTGGATGCGGACGGGCTCCCCGGGCACCGACCCCCGTGGGGGGAGATGCGGTCCGGGCGCGGCCCCCGCCCCGGCCCCTCCGGCCCCGGCCAGCAGGAACTCGCAGCTCAGCTCGTCCAGGCAGGCGCTGGCAATGCGGAAGCGCTCGTGGCCGCGGTGGAAGATGGACTCGAGCAGCTTCAGCTCCCGCCTCAGGCAGGGCCCCGGCCCCGGCCCCCCCCCCGGGCCGCCCCCGGCCCCCGGCGCCGCCCCCTGGCCCCCCAGTTGCTGCCCCGGCCCCGGCTGCTGCTGCCCCTGCGGCTGCGGCTGCTGCATCCTCCGCTCCACTCCGCTCCGGGGCCGGCGGGCCGGGAGCCTCCGGCCTCCGCTCCGGGCTCCGCCGCCGCCGCCGCCGCCGCCGCCGCGGTCCGCACTTCCTGATCCCCCCTTCGCCAAGATGGCGCCGCCGCCACCTCCGGGACAGGGCCCCCCCCTCCGCTCGCCGGCCC